>QLIY01001612.1:0-32849 GCA_003260075.1 Phallusia mammillata | reverse complement strand
CATTGTGATTGAGACTATTTGAACAGGAATTTATAAATCAATTTTCATGAACCAATGTGCGCCAAGTTTTTTAAGGCGCGAATTTAAGGTTTTTTAGTTTGTCCGAAGTAGCTTAGATAACGTCACAGCAAGGCACCTGATAAATAAATTGTTTACGTGGAACCTATAGGTTTTGGTAACACCCGTTTGTTAAGGTTTTATTACCACTTTTACCCCCGCATCATTGAAGATTCGTTTTANCTTAGCACTACCTTATATTCATAGCTGGGGTCAGTGGCGTAGCAGCCACTTGGCGGTTCTGGCTCTGCGCCAGGGGCGGCAGGCTGCAAGGGGGCGGCAAAATCGCTTAAGGGGACACTTTATGGATAAAAGTCAATCTTTTTCACAAATCGTTTTTTGTTCTTGTAAAAAAGAAAATTTTATCAAGATTCTGAATCTGTAAGCCTTTTTTTCATAACTCATTTGTCAAAACTCACTTCAAAGTGAGACCCCTAAGACCTTCAGGGGCACACCACTCATTTGTCAAAACTCACTTCAAAGTGAGACCCCTAAGACCTTCAGGGGCACGGGGGGGGGGGTTTTGAAAAAAATATCACGAAAGATAAAACAGGCTACATTAACACTAAACAAAATATAGGGTTCAACTAGACCGCTCAAAGTAAACCGCTCAAACCGGTTGGCGCGTTCGACTCTCTGGTTTAAACACAACCTTTAACTAGAGGTATAATCACGTAACGAAAATATGAGATTTGAAAAACAAGCCAAAAAAACTTGATTAAAACTGTTAAGAAGTAATAAAAGATTGTGTTGGTTTAATGGTATAATTGTGGGCAATGGTGTTGAGATAACAATTGTACCAAAAACCAGACGTAGGAGACGTTTCAAAATCCGATGCAGTTGTTTTAAACATGTTTATTTTATGAGCATGTTTTAGATGTGAATTGCTCCGCTGCGCCATCTAGAAAACACACAAGAGTCGAATACACAGATGAGGGGATAAACCGGATTGCTAACTATCTTTGTGATTCCGGCTACTACTTGGCAAGTGGAGACGCTGCACACAAATGTTCAGGTTCCGGTCAATGGTATGGAGATCCAGTGATATGTGAAGGTTGGTTGGAGCAGAAAGTGTATGTTGATTTATAGATTTGGCCTAGCTCTATACCATGTTTTTATCACCAAAAAGAAAAACATATTGCTGAGAAAAACATGTAAGTATATTAACAGCTACTTACAGGCCAAGAGAAATTAAAAGCGTGAGGTATTTAACGAAATCCACGCAGGCAATCAATATAGTTTAGTTTGGATAAAGCTTGACTACGAGTTTAATGTTAAATCAACGATAATAATCACAATTACACTAACTATGTGTTTGTGGCGTCACAATACTGCTGTGTTGAAAATGCACCTGTACTTTACGAAAAGATCACCTGAATGTGTTTTTTGGCTCTTTTCAAAGAAATGATTGTGACATATTTGGTAAAATCCGAAAATTTTAGGACATCGAAGCATTTTTTTGTCCACCTTGAATGCCACGAATTTTTGGGGGGGGGGATTTCCGAGCTAGAAAAAGCTTTACTCATTATTAAATATTTCTAGGCAAACACTTGGCTTAATGAACCAGTAGTCTAATTGCTTATTAACAGATACTTTTTGACTCTTTTACTATAGCATAGCTTACCCATACTGTTGTGAACAACTGCAAAAATAAAATGCCAAAAAAAGTAAAAGATCTGCCTCTTAGCGACTATTGATCTTTTATTTGCCTAATACATTTGTTCTCTATTTTTTGTCTCTTTTTTGGCCTTAACGCTGGGACAGCGAGGCTTCTTTCTCGAGCAATATAGAACTTCTGAGACACGGCACATTAGGGGGGGGGGAAAATGACTTAAGGGGACACTGGATGAAAGTCAAAATATTGTTCTCCATTTTTTGTCTTTTATTTTTGGCATTAACGCTGAGACAGTGAGGCTTCTTTCTCGAGCAATATAGAACTTCTGAGACACGGCACATTATTTGTAATTATTTTTATTGAAAAGATTGCATGAAACTATTTCAAAATTTGCTGCAGTCTACTTAGGGCGGTATTTTCAACAAAAACCAGGGGCGGCAGCATATGCTCCTTCGCCACTGTGTCGAAACCAACGTTCTTGAAGCTTGCCCGCAGACACGGTTAAAAACAATGCCATATAGATAATGGGTAGTAATAAAAAAAAGGGGAAACCGCAAAGGTAATTTGCCCGAACCGGAAATAACCCGAAAACACCTGAAGCAAACTCTTAAAGCAATACAAAATGAACCAGAACCCCTAAAACAAGGTTCGACTTCATGATTTAATCAAATATTTTGGAAATTTCAAGTTATGTATACTTGTGTAGCAACGATTACTTGTTTCTTTGTTTGGTGTATTTTATAATTAAACATTTCAAAATTCATAGAGCCTAATGACTTTAATGTTGACTCACGGGGGTCGACACACTTTCTTCCACATGGACCATCACACATGCATCTCTGCGTGCCAACACAATCTTCATCTGTGACACAATCTTCTCCACAAGTCAGATTGTAGAGTGTTGCACTGTAGCTATCAGGTCGACACTTAACTGCAACAACAGAGCTTAATTTGAACGCATGGTTTTTTAAGGTATTTTTTTTATTTTGCCTTGAATTGAGTTGGGTTTTACACCAAGCGAAATATTAAAACGTAATGTAAACGCAGTGATGAACCGAGTCGGATTTGTATAGGTTTTGCCAAATCAACTAAATCATCTATGAAGTCGTACGCTACGTGTTTATAGTAAACAAGTTTAACTATCAGGCAACCAACTTAGTTTCATTATAAATTAACTCTCCAGCTATTTCATAATGACTTTTAGTCGGATGGAGGCAAAACGATAAAGTTGTAAAGATCTTAAATTAAACGCGATTTTAATTTTTGCGTAGTTGGAAACATAATTGAGTTCCCTATTAAGCAGAAAAGACACGTGTCGCGCTTTACATTTGTGTTCGTATCAAAATCGGTTTGGGCCCAACCGAATGTTCGTGAAAAAGATTGATTCGGCCAAAAAATGTACATCACAAGTAAAATAGGCCATTTATTACCCTTTATTCTACTAAACAACTATCACTTGTTCTAAACAATAAACCAAATGACCAACGTATCTAACCAGAGACACAAAGATATTATAAGTTGCATTAAACAATTAGTTCTGGTAAACTGGACACACTTGTGCGATGACGATTTTGTAGTTAAATGACAAGAAATCTTGTTAAAGGCAGCAAAACTTCATCGAAAAGCAACGTAAATAAATTGGTACCTTGTTACATTGACGGTGCAGAGTATCACAACCAACTAACATTACTATCATTTTGCAAGCCTTCGTAAGAGCATAACGTATTTTTACCTGTACAGCGCACTTGAGCATCTGTCCACCTTTTGCGCGAAGTGCATCGAATTTGGGGACCGATTGAGACCATGCCGGCGGGGCAAGAATATTCAACAAAGTCATCAAACTGAAAATAGTCTGTCACCCGGATCACAGAATGGTTGACGAAACGATAAACTTTGAATCCAGTGCTTCGGTGCGCCATCGGTAGATTTCCTTCGCACTCCAAATCTGTGGATTAAAGAATGATGGGAACTTTAACTGCCAGAAATTCACATACGCTTGTTAAATGCATTTTACCCGGAACCAACATTTATTACCATCTTGATAATTTCACAAAGAAAATTGCACTGGTAAGTTTCATTGACATTTTGTTTAAATCGTTTGATAGAAAACTAGTTGTTTATTTTAACTTAGCAAAATTATAGTAGTATTTGGGTTCATGTCACTTATCAACGAATTAAAGTTATGTCAAGAATTTCTTATAGCTTTGTGCAATTTTCAACTATTCATTAATTTTGGATCCACAGTTTTATTCAAATGCACAAACTACGGTATGTACGCAGACTACGGTATCGTAAAGCAACAAAACAACACGAGCCGTTATCGAAGTGATTGGTAGTTTGCCCGAATGTTTAAAGCAAAAAGCCCCCCCCCCTGGATTAAAACAGGACATCCCACAAAGACCGTCACACCTGCAACGCTTTTTCTTTCTGCAATCGAAGTCAGAATTGCAAGGTTTTCTACAGTCTTGTCCTGCAGCTTGAGCCGCATCAGAATCACGCTGAGGGCATTCCCCTACATATTGATCAATTTAAGGGTATAAACATGAATTGACATTAAGCATTTAAAAACTGAAATTCACATAAATCTGAGTTTTTCAATGGCCTTCGCTTTCAAAGGCGTTTAATTAGCGGAGCTTGGGAACTAAAACACTCCGGAAAGCTGCCAAACCCAGCAATACACACGAGCTGCTGTAAAACCAGCAAATAGGCTACTCTTATGTTTGTGTAAACTCATTTAGCCCTTATAATTTTGAAACTTTACCAAAAATGCACAGGAATCTACACATGATTCGAACCTACGACCTTGCGACTAGAAAGCAATTGCGCCAGTCATTCGTACTTCGTGACAGGAAGATATCCCTTTATGCCTACTTAAACTTGTAATTTGTTGAAACATATCTAAGTGTTTTTGTACTTGCCGCATCTCGCGTATTCATAGCTTTCATCTTCGTTGTTAAAACAGTCGTTCGTTCCGTCACACAACTGATCATTGTCGAGACAAATGTCACCAGGGCACTGAAACCGACCATCACGACATAAGCGTGAGCCTTGTGTTGCTGCATAAATTTAAACCATTAGGCAAGTGGTTTGGCAAAATACAAATTTTTGGCCGATATACACAATAATTAGTGTTTTTGTTTATATATTCCTTGCAAGCATGCGTTAATGTCCAATTCAGTTTTTTGTGTGTGTCATATATTTAATTGAATAAGGCACTGACGATGCCTATTACTTTGGTCAAATAAATATGTCCAAATAAAACAGTAGACGCCCCAGGGTTTTTCATTCTGTTATTATATGCGACTGTGTCGTACTGAGTCTCTGGTGACTCGTGATTTACAATATACTACACACAGTTGATCTTTTATGTACAAGTTGTACCGTAAAAACGCTACAAATAGCTATACATACAAAATTTTTGTGTACAAATTGTACCGTTATAACGCTACATATTAATATGATGTTTACTTACATATGACACAAAGAACAAGAACTGCAAGTGCCAGAGGGCTATGCATAATTGGTTGATTCCAAATTTTAACTGCTATAATAGGTTTTGGATTTCAAATTTACACTTCTAGAAAGAAATGCGTGTTTACCTCTCGAAAATATTTAAAAGCTTATTAACTTAGCCACGATTTACATGAGAATCGAAGCATAGGCCACCGTATTGCTTTCAATGTGGGGTCTGTTGTGATCCGGAAGCCTGACTGCAGTAAGACTATTTCTTGAGTCAAGGAATATTCACCAACGGGGCAACACAATGAACATCGAAACAGACGTGCTGCTTTTAGCGTGCTACAGGCACCTCAAAGATTAGGCCCAATCATTCGTTATCCCGCAGTGTTTTTTGTTGCATTGTGGCGTTCTAGCGTTAATTTTTTTTTCTTTGTTTATTGTACACTGTACTATGCGCATTCAGTGTTATTTACCCTTATGAAGGCGACTTGTATAGGACGTCGAAACGTCAGAATAAAAACAATATTGCCAGAAGAGCTCTATAAATTTGATATCATGCCTGGCAGCAATTAGTTATGGATAGTTTTTGGCGTTTTATTGTTAGGTAATAAGTAACAGTTAAAGTTCTTAATTGTTTCCTCAGTTAATATAATCAAATAGGCGTCTTCTCAAATATATTTGTTTTGACAAGTAATCTTTTTATATACAACAAATAATCTTTATATTTCTTTAAAATATTTGTTTTGACAAGTAAATCTTTTTAATTTACATTCGAATGTTACACTTCTTTACTGCATCTGTCTTTAATTTCTCTAAATGCCATCAATCCCCTTCTCGGTATGGATGTCCTAACGTTAACTTTATCCTTTAGTGTAAGTCCTCTCTATATACCGCTTGCAGAAACCGTGTAGCTGCAGCGCCCTAATCATCCACCAAATGTGCCTTCTACTTGTCACGCCTTGTAACGTCTAGTCTTTGCGAAGCTTGGTAAATGTTTCTGCGCAAATGTACTGCTCTAATTTGTTCACTTGGCAAAATAAACTCAACTCATAGTACACGTCTACTAACAAGTTTTTTTAGCAAAGGAAACTTATACACCTTACATCACGCTTGCTTCCGTTTGTATAATGCTGCTATAGAAAACTTCTAGCAAGATTACCTAAAGACTTACAGCACGAACAAAATGGCTGCATCTAACTTTTGGATGTAAACCTTTCCCCTTTTAGGAAAAATTGCAATCCTTTACCGCATAAGTTACCTTCACTAATCTAGGGTACCGTATGCTTATTACACCTAAACTGGGGAAATCAAACTTTTCTTGTTGTTTTTGGTTTCTCATGACAAATGCCACCGATACTTGATACCAGAAGCTATTTGTTTTTTTCACCCACACCAATTTCGTCTGAAGCTAGTCAGTCTGGCACCAATGACGCACAGCCAACCACACATTTGGCAACAAGAAAAGTTTGATTTCCAATAGGCACGACAGGAAGCGCCTTGAAATCTTTTAAGTGCATTCACAAATATAATAGAGTTTCGATTTAAGTCCTCAACGCGAACAAAACATATTACCTCGACAACTTGATTGGGTTCTTTTAATAGAGTTTTTGTAGAGTTTTAACAGACTTACTAACACAGGAGACGGTTCTTGGGTTGACATTCCATTTGGTTCCCCCCCCCCGGTATATGTGACAGAAATCTGATATCTTATGCTGTAAATCTTATAACCGTTTCGGCATATGTAACTGACTCTAGTTCTAGGAAGGTGATATCCATGATTTTCACGAGGGTATGTGAACGTTTCTTTCCACAAATTTTTGATGCAATTACTTTAAACTCAAGGCTCCTTTAATTGTTTCCGATTTCTGAAAAACAGATTCATGCGCGCAGTATGGATCGCATGATGATGCTTTTGGGCGTTTGAAGTACATAACCGAAAAAAGGCAATCAGAACTTTGATTTAGTTTACAGGGATAAACAATGTACCAGTTGAAAATGAATTTATCAAAGTGGTATAATACACATGTGCGAGTGTATACAATACAGCAACACAAAAGTACAACTTTTGCACACTGACTGACCGCATATCATGTAAAAACAATATTAGCGATTTGCTTACCGATCAAAATCTTCTTGCAGCATTTCGCAATTCAACCCATTTTTTTTCTTTTCTACATGATTTTATCAAAATCTGTCTTTCAGCTCTCAAAAGCAACTTTACTACACAACGTAAACATTTTTGTCACACGGTTTGTTTTCAAAACTGCAAAAGAAACTTTTCCACCACTTTTTCAATCCAACTGTTGACATTAAAAAGCTGCGAACACACTCAGCACAACGAACTTCCATTGAGTGCGCGGGTCTTGCACGATAAAAAAAATCATTAGTTTGCCGATAGCATGAAGCGCGTGTCGGACACAAATCAAGATGCTTTAATTATGAAGGTGCTGTGACGTTATGCAGCCTTTTTTTTTAATTGTGTTTTTTTCGTTCGTTTAATCAACCACTAAATTATATTAATTAATACTAAAATGTTCATGAGGTTTTGTTGCCTTAATGCATTTGCGCTTGCTGTGCGTTACATTTTTGATGTCGACTAAACAGGGAGAACATGGAATCATAATTTGTTTATAGCACCACAGTAACGTAAATCTCCTAAAAAATGTGTGTACAGTAGTATTATTATCGGATCACCGACTGCACAAATGCAGTTGTAACCAGAAAAACGCCTCATAATATACAGCTTGATATAGAATTAGGGTATTTATTCAAATACTTATTTTTTATGAATCGTACGTTTTTGTACTGCGTTACGCGTATGACTGATTCGACTTTTTGTATGTCAAAACATTGTATGTCCCCACTGCATACATATACGTAGATATAAAGTGTGATGTTTAAATTAAAGAATTTGACGTTAAATCACTGTGCAGCAAAATGACTCAGAAGATTTCAACAGAAAAACTTCCACAGTTTCGTGTGTTTGATCTAGGTCGCAGTGAAAATGTCCACGACACGTGATAGCGAATCGGTACTCCAGCACATTTGTGACAAATAATACATTTGATAGTGATTTTTAGAAACTTTCAAAGTCTACACTACATTTTAACTGGCCAAACTTCTTTAACTGTAGCTACGGCGAACGATTGAGGTTATCGCAGTCGTAATTCATTTCCGGTTTCAGAAAACCATTTGTCTTCACAACAAGTGCATTGCTTATGGTTTTACATTACCAACAAGTAATAACTTAATTTAGACTCAACATCCTTGCACTGACAAACTTTCCGCTGTTGAATTGGCAACAATACCAGTCAAAATATGTAAATAATGCTAAAACAGTCGTTTGCAAGTGTATCAAAAATTTAATTTTCCTACAAGAAATTTGCATGATGGTTCAGTTGTATTGCTCGAAAAATTGACTTTACAGTGGTTGTTGTTTCAAATCGACTTTTAATTCTAACAGAATGCCCGAAATTGTTTTTTATTTAATTTGATGTCAGTTTAAATCGATTCCCGAAACATAACGCTAGTGTGAGAATAAAATGAAGAAAACAGTTGTGATGGAAGTATTGACAGAACCACTGAGCATATATAGGCACAATAAAAAAAATGATGGGCTGGAACCCCCCCCCCCAGTCGTTTGCAAGTGTATCAAAAATTTAATTTTCCTACAAGAAATTTACGTGATGGTTCAGTTGTATTGCTCCAAAAATTGATTTTACAGTGGTTGTTGTTTCAAATCGACTTTTAATTGTAATAGAATGCCCGAATTTGTATTTAATTTAATTTAATGTCAGTTCAAATCGATTCCCGAAACATAACGCTAATGTGAGAATTAAATGAAGAAAACAGTTGTGATCGAAGTATTGACAGAACGACTGAGCATATAAGCACAATAAAAAAATGATGGACTGGAAAAGTATGTGGATGCACGAATGACAAGAACAATACTGGTCTGAAAACAAATTTGATAATTTTTGATTTACTTTTTTATTTTAGGAGGCAAAATACGCTGCTATATTAAACCAACTTTATTTAGAAGTTCTCATCTTACATGTCATATAATATAGTGTGAATATTTAACAGTGACAACGAAATTGCCAATTTTAAAATATCATTATGATGGTCGCACGTAAAGAATACGTTGAATATACATGCTGGGTATTTTTACGACTTTGAAAATGTTGGTCTGCGTTTACAAAATACAACTGATCTGCGTTTAAAAAATATAGCCCACTGACAATAACAGTTATGCGTTATCATTTATCGTCGATTCAATCCAACTTTGAACTTTTGAAACTTCTGTGTAGAATCCAGGATACACAAATCCCTCCCTGTCAACGCGAGCACATCCGTAGCCAAAACTGATAATTCCAATTTGAGTCCAACATGATTCGCCGGTGTTCGGGTTCTTGTACTTCAAATCAAGATTGCAATGTTTGTTAACTTTACGAAAAAAAAGTTTATGTGACATTTAATTCGATTACGAAAAGTTTAATAAGACATTTAATTTTTATGTTTGTCGCATGATTTTTTGGAGTAAAACAGCACATCTCTGCGAAGCAAAACCACACAGAACAATTGATATCATTATGTAAAAATTTTAAATTTTCTTTGCATTTTGTCACACGATTTCACACACCTCTCGCATAAGAGGTCCACCAGTGTCTCCTTGACATGTGTCGGACAACCTAGCCAACCAATCAGGACTTTTTGCACAAATCATGCGACTAGAGTAAAGAAAACGCATTCCTGATGTCCTTTCTATCCTGTTAACTGCTTCATTGCATCTGCAAAAAGACGTATTTAAACCAACTACGAAACATCAATACATTTATTTTTAGATATATTTATGTTCCATGATTGTTTATCATTAGAGTATTCGTGGTATCGCATACAGAAAACAGACTGATAAAGGAACAGAATTGGCGCTTCACCAACCAAGCTGCGTAGTATCAATGATGTTTTCAGCAAAGACGAGGAGTGTTAGAACATGTGCGATTGATATATGATTTTTACTCCCTTTCTTACATGGCATCTGACTGGATTTGTTGGACAGCTTCTTTAAGACGGTATGGGATTGGTACCGTTCTGTTTTCAAACAAAGTCCAGCTACCGAATCCTGTAACGATTAAAGGTGTTCTGCTTTCCTCAACGTAGCGATCGACAAGCCATCTTCCTACATACAGAAGTCTTTGCAAATGCTAGCCTGTCGTTGTAATAGCTGTACAACCAAACAACACTAGAATTTAAATCGTACAGAGTTTGTGGGGTATTTTGATGAAAAAATATATGTGCTCAGAATCAGGGTGAAAATTTATACTTGATTCCAAACATTTTACAAATTTAAGAGCATTATAATCGGTTATCTAAAACTATATGGAATGACAAAGTCGATGAGATATTATACGTCGTGACTTTTTACAAATCAGGGCTTTTGTCGCACTTAGGGCTGTTTTGTATTGTCATTCCACTTGCCTTTCTTCTGACATTTGACATACTCGGAGTCGCCATCTTCAATTAATCGGTTTCCATTCTGGTCCACATACTTGTCAATGGGGACACAAGTATTGCTGCAGGGCAGACATACTGGTCTCACATAAGGTGAAAGGGGGATGGTTCCGTCAAACTCTGGTCTTCTGCTCGACCAAGCCCAATTATTTCCGTCTCTGATGGCGTGAAGCGCCACACCGATTCGAATCTAAGAACCGTTTGGTGCGATCCGATTAGATTGGATTATGGTACATTTCATTAGGTGTTTGTTTTATATAATACCTGGTAAAAGCTTAATATTTCATAGTACTGATAACTTTGTAAATGATCAACTGCCAAATGTTTTCTTTTATTTTAGTTATAAGCTAAATCAAACAAGATAACTTTTTATCCGCATTTTGTTCGAATTGAATGTGAATTGTTTCGCTTTATCTCTAAAGCCATTGAAAGCATCACATTTCTTAGATGTTTGTATAATCAATCATTCAGTTTATTTTTGTTTGCAGCACACAGAATGAACGTAATAATAATACAGAGTAAATCGATGCGTTGCAACAAAAAAGGATCAGCTGGAACCACACGTGGTTATGAATTGAAGCGGACCCCGACTATTTGAAATAATATATGTAATGGTCAGTTAAAAAAATAACGCACTTTAAAGAGATTTATAATCTCTTTGCGCAGGTAATATTGTTACTGACATACCGACTAATTTTACCTTTTTAATTTTGCTGCAAAGCAAAATATTGTCCACACTTAAGATAAAATCGTACCAGTGCCACGTCATGATCAAAGTTGGTTCTTCCAGCGCCGCGATCCTCTCGATCAAAAACTTGATGAATAAAAATTCTTCGCGGTTGGAAAACTTTCATGGCCGGATTGATGGCTTGCCTCGGCTTCGGCCGCACGAAAATACCTGACAAGAAGAAAAATATCGCAGATTTACAGGCGCCATCCGACAAAGGAAGACGAGACGATATTATCCAAGTTGTTATTACCTACTGCCACAGCCAGTCTACTTGTCAGTCGTTCGATATCGGCGTATGCGTCAAATATATGAGCGGCTGTAAGAACCCATTGCTGATTAATGAGGCTTCCACCAGCGATAATCCGTTTGAAGCTCTGTGGTTGTAAAGAATTACTGCGCGAAACCAATCGAAAATAAAACAGATCAAATTGCATTTATTGTTGAATTACTATTTAGAAGCAAGTTTCTCAAAGTAATTTTTAAAAAAATGTATGGTAGTACGCAGACCGTGGTTATTTCTCGGCTGGTGACATTCGCATCAATTTTTTCGTAAATAACGAAATAGCCAATATGCAGCACCAAATAGCAATCTTATTAATGTAAAGTACCAGCAGAATGTGATGATAGCCCGCGTTGCAGACTAAGTTTCATAAGAAATGTATGGACCAAAACTTATTACTTAATTTTCACAGCAACTTTTTGTAACTTTTTTTAAGCGGACATTGTTATTAAAACTAACGTGGTAAACTGTTAATCCATCTTTAGGCATTATTGCAGCTTGCCACGGCCAGGCTCTTTCGGATTTACTTCCTCCGATGACGCGACCAAACGATCGTCGACTTAAAATACTGTCCTTGTCCCCAGCTTGACCACATTTCTTTAAATCTGCATGGAGTGTTTATAGCAGACTGTTTTAGTTTAGGTGTGTAAAGGCTTATGATGTGAAACACATACACAAAATCGTAATATAAGTTAGATAATACTGTTGTTACGTTTTTCAGATTTAAAATATTTAGATCAAGCCGACATAGGCAATAAATTTTTTTTATATAAGTTATTAGCTCACACATGCCGTTCACAGGCACACTTTATGCAATTAAATTTGAACAATCAAAATTGCATGACACCAATGCGGCAGATATTTTCAGCCTTTTTGTATTGATTTCACTCTCGCTTATTTTCGTAGACAAAGTTTACTTCACATATTTTTAACCAACTAATCCTGTAAGCCAGGGGTCGGCAACCTGTTGCATGCTGCGGGCCAAAACTATGATTTGCCAAGTTGCGGAGGTCCGTATGATGTTTTTACGTTTTAATTGCGCTCTTTTCTAGTCAGTTGTTGGAACTCGCGATTAAAGCTTAATTAGATGTGGGTTGTCCCGATATTTGGCAATGTTTATTTGGCAAAGCATCGCAAAAAGGACATGCCAAAACTAGACAAAATTTGGTCACTTTACGTCACCTTCCCTAACCATTCTTGACACTTATATTACAAAGACTGGATTTAAAGCTATAAAGCTGACCATAGAATAACGATTGTGATAAGACAAGAACATACAGGTTGATATAAAGGCACATACCAAGCAGAATTAACAACCATGTTGTTCCCCGACATAACGTGGGCAGTTTCTGAAACGGTAGCGGGCCGGATAACTTTACTTGGCAGACCTGATCCGAGGGCCGTGAGTTGCCGACCCCTGGCGTAAACTTCAGATTCTTGCAGTACCATTAGCGTGAGGCGAATATTTGTGTTGCCTACTTCTTAATGCATGTTGACCAAAATTATATTCTGGTCGTGGTTTGCATTAGAGTTCACATTTGTTTAAATTGATAAACCGGCGATGAAAAAACATCGAGTCACAGTCTAATGGCCGCGATCACGGTTTGATAACCACTGGTTCGGTTGTTTATTGCAAACTCAAGCACAACTAACCGTGTGTACATAAAAAACGGTTTTGGTTTATTCAAACATTTAATTTTATCATTAAAAGAGAGTTGGATCACTCACCTGTGGTAAAGTTTGCAATTTTGTCGAGGTAGGTGTTGATTAGATAATAGTTCTCTATGCGAATAAAGTTTTCGCGTTTGCTTGCCAACCGCTTCATCTCTATCTCAGCGTCCCGAGATTCCTGATCGAAACCCCCCCCCCTTTTGCACGACTTGCATGCCGTGACAACGTATATCTAAGATGTACCTGACCGCGTTAAAATGTGAAAAACATTTACTCAAAAGCAAAACATTTCTGCAATTGTTAAATATTGGCGACATTCCTCTATGTATTTATATGCATATTAAGGCAACTATTTAAATACGATGGCCTTGTATTGTTACCCAGTTAACTTTTACTGCACTCTATACTCAAGTCATCAAATCTTAACTTGTTTACTGCTTGTTTCAGAGCTAGACTCCCTCAGTAGTGAAATGTAAAAAAAGTCTACTTGATTACACGTTGTTCGCCTGGCGGCTTAAAATTCGCTTATAATTGAATAAACAAAACCCTTCCAATAAAATTTTACACAAACTTTAAAACACAAATTCTGAAACTGATCACCTCGAGATCATAACCAAATTCGTTTAGCATCTCATTTCTGGTTTGCTGCGGATTTTCTCCTTCATTTGTTTTTCCTGCATGAAAGAAATTATTTAATTAAATTACGTTTTATAACAAAATTTGGCAAAATAATTAATGCAACATATTTTTTGGTCGGATCAGCATTTGTTTTTATTTTATTTTTTGCAAGCAAGCAAACAAACAATACAAAACTACTTACCATCTGTAAATAAAAAAATTTGTCGTTCCTTGTGGCGATCATTGCGAAAGCTTATTGCCATTTGTTTGTGAATTTCCTTTAGCGCTTTGTTAGTTGCCCTCCAACTTCGTAATCTTTCGGTCAACAGTTCTGTAAAAAATACACTTTTTAAAACACAATAATTTTTACCACAAGAAAAATGGTGATTGCAGTGCATTAAACCGTGATCCATCACCAGTTTTGCGTTCCAAAATGTTACACCGTTGGGCAGCATTTTCCTGCCTAGTGGTTGTCTGGGTGCTATTGTTTCGCTAAATTTTTCTTTTACTAAGCGAAATAAAACTTTTACAACTTAATTTGTGAATTTCTTACCACTTCTATAGTCCCGTAGACAATCGTCAAGTTGTTCAAGAACGGCTGTTGAGTTTTGTTCGTCGTCTTGCAAACGAACTCTCACTTCAAAATCACCGCCAAATACCATTAAACCATAATTTATGGTTCTTTGAAAATTGATCAACTGCAAAATGTAGTTTAAATTGTTTATTTTGACATTGATTAAACTCATATACTCACCCGTTTTACTAAGTTTTTTGCAAAGGCAATTGTGGACATAAACTGGTCATCTCTCATACTGTTGGATGCATCATATATAAAAGCAATCTCCAGGCGTTGAATGTTACGTGCAGAAATCGAGGGTCTAAAACTTGTTGCGGTGTTATGATGTCGTGTGTCTATAAACAACAGCAACAGTTATTAAATATTCGAAAATTTTTGTTTTGTATAATTCATTTTTAACAGACCGTACCACCTTACTATGTTACCTTTGGGGAAAATATTATCAACTAGTCGCTAAACATCCTTGACAACATTGTCCTTAATTGCTGTAAACATCATAAAAATAAATTATTCCTACCCGGGATTTGGCAGCTTGGCAAGGAACTGCTCCATTGTCCATTCTCCATGCACGTACGGTTTGCTGATCCGCTCATAACATTCCCGGGCAGGCATCGAAATTGCACCGTTGAGTTAAAAGGGTAATTATCCCGTCTTTCAGATACGATAAGGAGGTTTTGGTGAAGAATACTTGTCGGTTCGTTGCATGAGATTTCTAAAATTGTTGATATTAAATTGCATCAACATTGTAAACTTATGTATGATCTGATTGAAATAAGAACAAGTTACTGTTGATTCATAGTACGCCAGGCCCAAGGCGTAATACCGAATCAGCCGGTCCCCCAAGCATTCCCCCCCCCCCCCCCCCCCCCCCCCCCCCCCCCCCCCCCCCCCCCCCCCCCCCCCCCCCCCCCCCCCCCCCCCCCCCCCCCCCCCCCCCCCCCCCCCCCTCTTTCCGGGACTCGCGCTTTACCAACTGAGCTACACAGGCTCAGTGGCATTTAATCAGCTAACACCAAGTGAACTAACCAGGGTGCGGTGCCACATAATCAAAGTCAGTCAACAGTTAAAAGTCATGAATCAATTGATTTACGTGCGCAAAATGAGAAATTTCAGGTGGGAATTACAAAATCAGACTTATTTGCCGAAAAAAGATATGAAAAACAGTTGAAAAAAATGGCTACCAACCTTTACATATCACTGGATCTCCATACCATTGACCGGAACCTGAACATTTGTGTGCCGCGTCTCCACTTGCCAAGTAGTAGCCGGAATCACAAAGATAGTTGGCAATCCGGTTTATCCCCTCACCTGTGTACTCGACTCTTGCAAATGGCCTTGGGCGTGCAGCGTAGCAATTCACGTCTAAAAAAGGTCATGAATTACATTTCAACAAAACAGAAAGTAATAAAATCTTGATTACAAACGAAACATTCATTTATCACCACAGCTTTACAAACACCTCTATTAACCGTGTTATGTTTCAGGTGGTATTAATGTTGTGGTCATTATAAGCCATTTCAAAAATTGTTAACATTGTAGAATATGTGTTTAAAGTTTCCGATCGAAAGCGAAACCTGAACGAAATTACGGATAATTTAAGTATGGCCACCCAAAGAAACTGGAACTAATTAAATTTGCGGAAAGGATATTACTGTAAAACCAAGACACCCTTGTATATGACAGCCCATAACACGTTTTATGTTGATAATAAGCTGTACAAATAGTAAGATTCTTTCTATGAAATGTGATTACAGTGTGTAGTATCATCAATAATTTATTTTAGCCGATAACTTGTCGGATTTGGTCAATTTTAAAAACATTTTAGCAGCAATTGATGCTTATTCAAATACAAATGCAAGCGTTTTAAAATTTGAGTGGAATTGTATCACAACCGGCTTGACATTTGGAATGTTGACTTACGGGGGTTGACGCACTTTCTTCCACAGGGACCATCACACATACAGATCCGCGTACCAGTACAATCTTCATCTGTGACACAATCTTCTCCACAAAACAGATTGTAAAGGCGCACGTTGTACAGGTCAGGGGAACAGTCTGCTTAGCAACAAAGATTTTTTTTCTTTAATTGAAAGTTAAAGAACTTGCAATGCTCTTATCCCAAATATGGAAATTGTTTCTAATTTCACACTAAAATACCTATCAATACATCAAAATATTAAAATCAAATATATACATCATTAATCTTTTCACCTGAACAACGCACTAAGCCAACCGTCCAAGACCCATTCGAAGCGCACCGAATCCGTGGACCCACTTGCACCATCCCAGCTGGGCAAACATACTCAACCAAGTCGTCTGGCTGAAAATTTGTCACTAGAATCTTTGCACGGTTGACGAAACGATAAACCTTATATCGATTGCTTTCACCTGCACTAGGTGGATCATCATTGCAATGTAGTGCTGCGACACAGAAATAAACGCAAAAGACGCGTTGTAAATTTTCTCACAAATAAAAATCTACCAGAGCTTTGACAGGCTTCTATATTTGCGTATACCCTGTCTAAACTCTACATCTTATTTCAACGTGAAGCTAGGATTAAGATAAACCTGTTTGAATAGTTTTGGTCACCGTATTTGCGAAACCAGAAAGGTAACAAATCAAAAGGATGCCCAATACGTTAGTTACATTTTGACCATACAATACTTAATATAGCGGTAGTCAAGTTATAAAAGGTTTCCAGTGAAGGACTTATTTCGGTCAACTTATAAGTTATGCAATTTCTTGCTTTTCTCTTGCTATTCGACTTAAATTGAATATAGCAGAAAGGTATTGTCATACTCGCTGGATAGATGATATAGGTAACTTTGGTTGAAAACCATTGTCATGGCAACTTTTTCTTCACATTTTTTTCACAAAATGCTTACAGCTGGTGTTTTTACCACAATAAGTTTTTGCCTTTCTCAAACTCCTGAACAATCATTTTATACAACGCGTATCTATATAGATTTGTACTTTTTGGATTATGCGTTTGATCGCTAATTACGACTGAAACCTATGCGTAAGGTGATTTACGTGAAACCTCTATGATTAATTTCCAAAAACGCGTGTTACTTGTCTATAAATGACCAATACAGGAACATTACTAGGCCCGTATACTGTTGTGTGACTTTTTATGTTTGCGTTTTATAATTGTGCTTAAAATGTAACATACCTGTACATCTCGGTGCATCTCCAACCCAATCACCACTTTGAGAGCAGCTTCGGAAATTTATGCCATTTAGTCTTAAGCCCTTATTGCACTCGATGGAAACCGTGGAACCTCTGGCGTAGGCATTTTGTTGTGGAACCACTCGACCATTGTCTACTCTGAAACTTGGACACTGTATCACTGCAAAAACGTTATTTTTATTTTTTGAAAAACAAAGTGATAAACTGATGGTTTAAAGAATTATGCAAATATACGCCACAGTGCCTGTTTGTGAAAGAGTTTATTGAAGGTAAACTGGAACATAACAAACTGATTTTTTTTTCAGGGCAAGATTTTGGAAACTTTCACATGTAATGATACATTAGTGCATAACGTTGACTGATAAGGCTGTAGTATGTCAGATACCAGTACATGCTACCATATTTGCAGTAACATTTACAAACTTATCGATCGCCATACTATACAACTTATCTGAATTAAACCACACAATTATACCTATCAACACCCGGCACCAAATATCACTTCCATATTCTACCTCATAAATTAGTGTATCATACTATTGTTAAATCATAACACGTTACGCAAGACAGTTTAACACTTAATATGAACATCACCTCGACAACTTGGTTGGGTTCTAGACCAACTTTCGGAATCCTTACAAAGAAGCGGTAATGTGCTGGTCAACCTGTAGCCTGATGAACATGTGAACGAAACAACTGTGCCCACTGGGTGGCGCAACCCCTCTTGAAATACAGGATTCATTTGTCCGTTGATGATTCTTCGCAATGGTGAACAAGTTTTTCCTTTGTAAACGGGTAACACAAAAAATGATAGGCAATTAAATTTTGCCGTTTCCGGAAAACATATTATTTTAATTAACTGACTTACTAACACAGGAGACGGTACTTGGGTTAGCATTCCATTGTTTGGTTGTAAGACAGGTATATGTGAAAGAAGTTTGATATCTTGTGTTGTTAATCTTGTAACCATGTTGACATGAGTAACTGACTCTAGTCCCAAGAAGGTGATATCTATGACTTTCACGAGGATATGTGATCCTCACTTCGCCATTGTCAATCTTGCGCGGAAAATTTGGGCACTTGAGGTCTGCAAAGACAGTTTAAGTAAATTATGTATGAGTGTGTATTCCAGAGAGTCAAATAAAAAGACATAAGAGTGCTTTATTTAAGAGATTATTCTAAACTTATCTCTGTACCAGTCGTTTTGAATGCAAGCAAACGCGCAATTACATGACACTTTACTTTCGTGTTAATCAAAGCTTGTCAGCACCTGTAGAACAAGTTGGTCCGGTAAAATCTTGGCGGCAAACCCCCCCCCCCTATAGCTGTCAACTTCATCACGACAGGTACCACCGTTTAAACACGGTCGCACTTGACACTCATCACCTATAAAACACGTGTTTATAAAAATGTACGAATGTCGACTGTGAAATCAATAAAAACAAATAAATTTTCAATATCCAACAGAAAAGCCTGCGACAGTGGTTAATACAACCTGGATATAAAATTATTTATAAGTCAAATGCCATCACTCAACATCGGTCAAATGTATTTTGCCAGCATAAATCTGCAAGGGGTTTTATGTACTAATTTACCATGGGGTTTGAGTAACAAAGACTGAATGCGGGGACAATACTAATCTCGTAAAAAATAAAATACAAACAAGAACAACAAAATGTCGAACCGTTTCAACAATAAAGTGTGTCGCTTTTTACGTATATTTGGGCCGTTATATTTTCCTTTAACTTATAAACAGATACATATAGTGATACAAACAAGAAAATACCACATTGAAGTCTGTGATAGTATTAGCGTAGTAACCTGAAATCAGCGGAGTATAGTGATTAACCTACGATAGGACTCACTGAAATATCAAGTGTACAAACTTTTGAAATTGTGGTTTGACCCTAAGCGAGTGATATGTTTACTTAGTGATAATCCATCAACGGTTATCAGTGTTTTCCCTGCTCTGCCCCTACTGATTCGTTGTGCTTAGAATAGTAAATGGGCTGCAAGGAGACTTCAGTTTTGTTTACTTACTACACGATTCATTTAGCGCAGTTATGTCATCCAAATGCACAGTGCCAGAAGCTGCTACAAATGCCACAGTAGCTTCAGTATCACTTTGTGGCACGTTCAGTTCTCCAGCTTGCCATCCAGCACGTCGAGTTTGATACTCCCTTCTGCAACACATAAAATAACTTGTGGAATGTGATTGAAGGTCAAAAACTTGAACATGTTTCTTAACCCATTGGCAGACCTAACCATGTAGCCCTACAAGTAAATGTTACTTGTAAAAGGTTCACAAAACTAAAACAGTCTACTTTATCTGGTCACCAATCTTCACGTTCATCACTGCATCATCAGTTTTAAGCTTGTAAAAGAACTTGAAACATTTGTCATTGCTTCTAGGCACTGGTGGTGATATGAGAGTGGGATGAAATTCTCTGTTCATTTGGGCCACTGCAATGTAACCTGTAATAAAAGTTATGGAGTTTTCAGGTGGCGAAAATCATATATAGCCACTTTACAACGGTCGCTTTTGAAAACCATAAAAGTGTCTTTTCTGAAAAGATAATTTAAAAATAAAAAATTGAAATATCAATACTAGACAAAATTTGCTTGATGGACTTTTGCACTAACAACGTTGAAAGTAACAGTAATGAGCAAAAATTACAAAATCAGTACCTTGTCGACCAAGTCTGTTTTGTCGAACTTGGGTTCGTGTCCAACCATTGCGTAGGTTTGTAAATCCACATGTTGGCGCTTGGTCAGTTTCAAAATCGCATTCCAGGTTGACTTTTAAAATACGATTTATTGAAAACATTTGACGAAGTTAACTTGTTTATCTTTACGAAAGGTGTTTGTCGTTGTACTTCTGTTTGGTATGTCATTGTATGTAAGATTTTAATTTAAAAGTCACGATTAAACTTCTAATTTTTAATTTAAAAGCGTTGTGAGTTTGAATTAATTGTAGAAAAACCTAACAATTGCTCAGGTACATCACATGTGAAAAGGCAATCAAAATTCAATTGATATAAACAGCTGCAACATTACGACGTGTGTGTATATGGATTGCTTGCAAGCCTACGTTAGTTTGTGGTTACTTTGCATTGTAAATTTCAGGCTACAAAATTGACTTCGTGATTACGCGGATATGTGGAGCTTTTTTACCACGGCTGTAAGCTTTTTCATTAGCAAACATGTGTGGTATTTTGGTATGCAACTAATCTTAAAAAGTTTGTTTATTATTCAGAATTTGTTTAGCCGTGGCCAAATGGTTATGGCCTAAACCATAAGGGTTCATTTTTTTAATGGAGGCCAAGTTTTGTCAGATGAAGGCTCTTTTTGGCAAACGTTGTTTTTGAGAAGTCATTAACGGTAGAAATAGAACACAAATATATTGGATTTTACAAAACTTTTGGGATTTTATCGTTTCAGTAAGTCGCCTCAACCCAAAAACTTAATAAAAACTATGGTCATACGCAACACAATTTAAAACCACTGCCGTGGGCCGCACTTCAGACACCCCTGGCCTAAACGTTTGGGCGTAACAACTATTGTGCGTCTTGATTGCGAAATCGGGAGAAGATATTGGTCCTTTGTGGTACACAACCACAACAGGCAGGACTACATTAGTAAACGGTAGGAAATTGAAAACTGACCTTACAAGTTTTACTATAATCTTGTAGCAACAAGCATATATAAATTAATCAAAGAATTTTGCTCACCGATGCAATTCGCCGTTCCTTCCCAAGTAGCGTTTTCGTTGCAAACTGCTAAATTGCTTCCAATATTCTCATAACCATGATTGCAGTTGAACTCAACACGAGATCTGTAGATGAAATCCATTCCCTGAGGGTTGACAGAGCCATGATCTGGTGCCACTGGTTCATTGCATCGTAAAACTTTCACGTAAATAAAAACATAAGTTGGGAAAAGGTGGCGAGAAGTGACTCCACGCAAACTTCGGTTACAAGTTTCAAGAAAAAGGAGGCTTGTGCAGTTGGGTTATGTACATGGATTTTTACTATTAAAATTATCCTAATTTACGTTAAAAGAAATGCTACCATAAATGTTTCTACATTTTTTTTATGGGAAAAAGAGTGAACCAACTTAGATTGATATCATAAAAACGAACTTAAATGGGCATGTTTAATTTTACATTAAATGAACACGTCAATTTTAAGTTCACGGCAACCAAGTTCTTCACCAAAATGCTTCGAGATGTTGTTTTAAAGCACATTTTTTTTTTGCTTTACTTTTGCATTTTGTATATCTTTGAACTGCATATTTTCGAAACACGTAATATCTTTAAAACTTTGAGAATACTTCAGTTGGTTGCTAAGCAGCACTAAAACATTAACAATCGATTCGGGTAAGGTGTTTTTTGTGAAACATTTAAGGTCAACTTGAACGTTCTAAAACATACGTGTTGCTTGTCTAAAAATAACTAACACTAACTAACACTAGAACGGTGTACTCTCTTGTTTGCGTTTTTATATTAGCGCAAAATGCTTCTGCTTTTCGGAGAACATATTCTGTTTAACAAAACTGACTTACGAACACAGAAGGCGGTATTCGGGTTGGCATTCCATTGTTTGGTTGCAAGACAGGTATATATAACTGAAGTTTGGTATCTTGTGTTGTTAATCTTGTAACCATCTAGACATGTGTAGCTGACTGTAGTCCCAGGGAGGTGATATCCTTGACTTTCATGAGAATACGTGATCCCAACCTCGCCATTGTCAATCGTGCGCGGAAAATCTGGACACTTTAGGTCTGCAAAGACGGTAAAAAAAAAATTTTGTGTGTGTTTGGGGGGGAGGGGTGCGTGCGTGCGTATTTATCAATGATTTTCTGTAACCTGTAGAACAAGTGCTTCCAGAAAAATCTTGGCGGCAAAAACACGTATAGCTTTCAACTTCATCACGACACATCCCACCGTTTAAACACGGCCTCACTTGACACTCGTCACCTATCAAACACGTGTTCATAAAAATGTACGAATGTCGACCGTAAAATTTATAAAAAAAAGACACACAAAGTTTCAACATTTAACAAAAAGCCTGGTAAGGTCGTTAATACTACCCGGATTCAGAATTAATTATTTTTAAGTCAAATACCATTACTTAACATCGGTCAAATGTATTTTACCAGCATAAATCTGCATAGAGTTTTATCTATTAAATGTCCATGAGATTTGTGTAACAAAGATTGTATTGATAAAATACAATCAAGAATAATACAATGACGACAGGTTTGAATTAAATAATAAATCTTGTCTATTTGGGCCGTTATATTCATCGTTAAACATATGAACAGATGCGGATCAAATATTACAAACAAGAAAATAACGCATTGACGTCTGTGATAGTATTAGAGTAGTGCAGAAACAGCGTAGTACTGATTAACGTACGATATCTAGTGCTATTGCACTAGCTGAATATCCAGTGTACAAAACTTTTGACATTGCTGGTTTGGCCCTAAGCGAGTGATTTGTTAACTTAGTGCTTAATTCATCACTGGTTGTTAGTATTTCCACTATTCTGTCACTACTGAATCGTTGTACTGAGGTTAGGAAATACAGCTTAATTTACTTACTACACGATTCATTTAGCACAGTTATGTCATCCAGATGTACAGTGCCAGAAGCTACCACAAATGCTACGGTTACTTCCGTATCACTTTGTGGTACGTTCAGTTCTCCAGCTTGCCATTCAGCACGTCGAGTTCCATACTCCCTTCTGCAACACACAAAACAACGTGTGGAATTTGGTTGATGGTCATGAATTTGCCTGACTATGTAATCATTAACCCTCAAAGTAAATAAAACTTTTAAAAAGTTGGATAAAAACTGAGATAAACTACTTTATCTGGTCACCAATCTTCACGTTCATCGATGCACCAGCAGTTTCAAGCTTGAAAAAGAACTTGAAACATTTGTCATTGTTTCTAGGCACTGGTGGTGATATGAGAGTGGGATGAAAATCTCTGTTCATTTGGGCCACTGCAATGTAACCTGTAATAAAAATTAAGTTTTTGAATTCTGCCAAGTAGCGAAGGATCGCTTTTGAAAACCATAAAATCGTCTTTTCTGAAAATATAATTTAAAAATAAAAAAGTTGAAATATCTATACTAGACAAAATTTGCTTGATGGGCTTTTTACACACAAAATTATGAAAGTAACAGTAATGTACCAAAAGAACAAAATCAGTACCTTGTCGACCAAGTCTGTTTTGTCGAACTTGGGTTCGTGTCCAACCATCGCGTAGGTTTGTCAATCCACATGTTGATGCTTGGTCAGTTTCAAAATCGCATTCCAGGTTGACTTAAAAACAAATTGTTGAAAATATTTGACAAAGGTAACTTGTTTATCTTTACGAAAAGTTGTTTGTCGTTGTACTTCTGTTTGGTATTTCATTGTATCTAAGACTTAAATTTAAAAGTCGATTAAAACGATTAAACTTCTAATTTTTAATTTAGAAGCGTTGTGAGTTTGAATTAATTGTGGACAAACTTAACAATTGTTCAGTTCTATCACATGTGGCAAAGTATTTCCAATTTTATTCGAAGTAAATAACTGCTACATTGCGACGTGTGTAGATATGGATTGCTTGCAAGCCTACGTTAGTTTGTGGTCACTTTGTTTTCTAAAGTTCAGGCAACAAATTTGACTTCGTGATTACGCGGATTTGTGGAGCTTTTTTACCACGGTAGTAAGCTTGTTCATCAGCAAACATGTGTGGTATTTTTGTCGAAAACTTATCTTAATATGTTTGTTTATTATACAAAATTTGTTTAGCCGTGGCCAAATGGTTATGGCCTAAACCATAAGGGTCCATTTTTTTCAAGGGGGACCAAATTTTGTCAGGTGAAGGCTCTTTTTGGCAAACGTTGTTTTTGCGATGTTATTAACCGTAGAAATAGAAAAAAATATATTGGATTTTACAAAACTTTTGGATTTTTTTCGTATCAGTAGCATGTTTACTTCTTTTGATGACAAAGAAAGTTCTATAAGAAGCTTTTGCGTTAAGTCGCAAGTCGCCTCAACCCAAAAACCTAATAGAAACTATGGTCATACGCAACACAATTTGAAACCACAGCCGTCGGCCGCACTTTAGACACCCCTGGCCTAAACGTTTGAGCGTAACAACTATTGTGCGTCTTGACTGCGAAATCGGGAGGAAATATTGGTGGTTTGTGGTACACAACCACAATAGGCAGGACTACATTAGTAAACGGTGGTAAATTGTACCTCACAAATTTTATTATAATCACGTAGCAACCAGCTTACATAAATTAATCAAGTAATTTTGCTCACAGATGCAATTCGCCGTTCCATTCCAAGTAGCGTTTTTGTTGCAAACTGCTGAATGGCTTCCAATGTTCTCATAACCATGATTGCAGTTGAATTCAACACGAGATCTGTAGATGAAATCGATTCCCTGTGTGTTGACAGAACCATGATCTGGTGCCACTGGTTCACTGCATCGTAAAACTGTCTCGAAAATATATATAAAAAAACGAATATCGGGAAAGAAGGAAGAGAAGTGATTCCACGCAAACTTCGGATATAAGAGTCGAAAGAAAATGGGGGGGGGGGGGTTGTGCACGTTTGATTATGTACATGGATTTTTATTGTTAAAAAGCTCCTAATTTACGTTAAAAGAAATGCTATCATAAATGTTTCTACAACTTTTATGGGAAAAAGGAGTGAACCAACTTAGGTTGATATCACAGCAACGAACTGAAACAGGCATGTTTAATATTAGATTTGATGAACATGCCAATTCTAACTTCACGGCAACCAAGTTTTTCACCAAAATGCTTCCAGATGGTGTTTCAAACCACAGTGATTTTTTGCTTTACTTTTGGGTTTGTGTGCGATTTAACTGCATATTTTCAAAAGCAGGTAATATATGGAAAGTTTTAAAAATGCTTCATTTGGTTGCATAATTCAGGTAAGGTGATTTATGGGAAACATTTCAGGTCAACTTGAACGTTCTAAAACACATGTGTTGCTTGTCTAAACATACATAACTAACACTAGAACACTGTACTCTTGTTGTTTGCGCTTTTATATTTGTGTAAAAACTCGTGCATAAAATTCTAACATACCTGTACACCTCGGTATTTCTCCAACCCAATCACCACTCTGAGAGCAGCTTCGGGAATTTATCCCCGTTATTCTGAAGCCCTCATTGCACTCGATAGAAACCGTTGAACCAGTAGCGTAGGCAATTTGTTGCGGAATCAGACGACCTTCGGCCACTCTGAAACTCGTACACTGTATCACTGCAAAAACGTTTTTTTATTAAAACACGGAATAATCTTAATGTTTCTGTAATTCTGCAAATACATCACTAGAGCGTAGTTTTGTCAAAGAGTTTGTTGAAGATAAACTAAAGAAACTTATTGTATTTGGAATCGCCATCAAGTAAACTGTGGTATGTAGAAATAAATTTTGGCTTGTCGTACTTCATATGCATTAGTAATTTTTATTTGATGCATTACTTAAATTATTTATGCATCTGTGATTTGCTATTTAGCAGTTTGCCAAGCTGTTGCAGCTTAGAAATTGACCTAGTGTTAGTGTTTAGTTATTTTGCTGATGTTTAGTTTAAATTTCATATTGACTTATTTGCTGTATATTTTTATGCTGATGTCTCTTAATTATGTAGTTTTATTTTGTTTAATACAAATAAACCGAAATCAAAAAAATCTCTGGGCGGCAATAAATTTGTGCCCATCTGATATCATTACAGATCACACACAAAAAAATTAAAGAAAATTAATATGACGAACACAGATTACCTTGACAACTTGGTTGGGTTCTAGACCAACTTTCGGAATCCTGACAAAGAAGCGGTAATGTGCTGGTCAACCTGTAGCCGAATAAACATGTGAACGAAACTTCGGTGGCCACTGGGTGGCGCAACCCCTCTTGAAATTCAGGATTCATTTGTCCGTTGATGATTCGTCTCAGTGGCGGACAAGTTTTTCCTGCAAAAACATGTAAACACATTAAATGGCCTGATATGCATACAATTTTTGCGAACAACATATTCTGTTAATTATCTGACTTACTAACACAGGAGGTTGTACTTGGGTTGGCATTCCACTGTTTGGTTGTAAGACAGGTATATGTGACCGAAGTTTGATATCTTGTGTTGTTAATCTTGTAACCATCTTGGCATGTGTAACTGACTCTAGTCCCGGGGAGATGATGTCCATGACTTTCACGAGGATACGTGATCCTAAACTCGCCATTGTCAATCGAGCGAGGAAAATCTGGACATTTTAGGTCTGCAAAGACGGTTTAAGTAATTTGTTTGTGAATGCGTGTGTCTATTTGAGGGAGTCATACAAATTGACTTGTGTGGTTGGTTTAAACTAAATTATTCTCAACTTCTTTCAGCCCCAGTAGTTTTTGTCAACAAACCATTTCGGAATGCATTGCAGATTTATACATTAGAGATTAATAAAAAAATTCACTTGTGGCCGTTTGTTGAGAAACAAAGGTTGGTGTCGGAAAACACATAGCGTCTATTTTGTTTACACTTAGCAAAGAAATCGAATAGTTTTTTCTCAAACATCTAGAAAATAGCAGGAAACACCACTAAATGCAGGTAAACGGGCAATAACATACATTTCGTAAACATTTTACTTTTATATTTATTAATGGTTTTCCTGTAACCTGTAGAACAAGTGCTTCCGATAAAACCTTGGCGGCAAAAACACGTATAGCTGTCAACTTCATCTCGACAGATCCCACCATTTAAACACGGCCTCACTTGACACTCGTCACCTATAACACACGCGTTGTATAAAATGTGCGCATGTCGACTGTAAAATGTATGAAAACAAACAAATGTCGCAAACAAGAAAATTTTGTATTCACGTCTGTGATAGTATTAGAGGAGTGCAGAATCAGCGTAGTGTTGAATAATCTGCGATAGCACTTGCTGAATATCTAGTGTGCAATAATTTGTTCACTTAGTGCTTAATCCATCACTGGTTGTTACTGTTTTCCCTAATCTGTCTCTACTGATTCGTTGTACTTATCTGAGGTATATAGATCTTAATTTACTTACTACACGATTCATTTAGCACAGTTATGTCATCCAAATGCACAGTGCCAGAAGCTACCACAAATGCCACAGTAGCTTCAGTATCACTTTGTGGCACGTTCAGTTCTCCAGCTTGCCATTCAGCACGTCGAGTTCGATACTCCCTTCTGCAACACATAAAATAACGTGTGGAATTTGGTTGGTGGACGGGAACTGGCATGACTATAGCGTTTGGCCTATATACAGACTAATCATCTAATCATTACAGCCCACAAAGTCAATAAAACTTTTAAAAACTTGAATAAAAACTGAAATAAACTACTTTATCTGGTCACCAATCTTCACGTTCATCACTGCTCCAGCAGTTTCAAGCTTGTAAACGAACTTGAAACATTTGCCACTGTTTCTAGGCACTGGTGGTGATGTGAGAGTCGGAAGAATATCTTTGTACACTCGGGCCACCGCAATGTAACCTGAAGTAAACAAAATTTTCCAAGTAGTGAAAATTATTTATTCCATTCAGGGTTCGCTTTTAAAATCTACTAAAGAGTCTTTCTCTAGTTATTTCATGAAAAAAAATTGAAACTTTAGTACCTGACAAAATTTGCGTGATGGTATTTTTACAAACACAACTTTAAAAGTAAAAGTAATGCACAAAAATGAACAAAATCAGCACCTTGTCGACCAAGTCTGTTTTGTTGAACTTGGGTTCGTGTCCAACTATTGCGTAGGTTTGTAAATCCACATGTTGGTGTTCGGTCGGTTTCAAAAGCGCATTCCAGGTTGACTTTAAAAATAGAGTTTGTGGAAACCATTTGACAAAGGTAACTGGTTTATCTTAGCAATATTCGCTGTCCATATAACTTTTGTTTGGTATGTCATTGTATCCATGATTTTAATTTATAAGTAACAGTAAAACTTCTGTATTGTGACTTCAATCGTGAAAAAAATTGTTCAGTTGCATCACATGTGGCAAAGCAATGTTAATTTCATTCGATTTTTGGCAACTACTACACTGTGATGGGTGTGTATATGGATTGCCTGCTAGAGCGTGTAGTTTTGTGGTCACTTTGTTTTGAAATGTTCAGACAAACGAAATCTAAATGGATTTGCCTATTATACGGAATTGGTTTAGCCATGGCCATATGGTTAGGATCCTAACGTTTTTGTTTTGCTGAGTGCGAAACGCGTGTAAATTTGGGTGGATTGAGGTAAAAAGTCGGGACGACGTTGGCAAACGGTAGTAAACTGTACCTCACAAGTTTTGTATCTCACAATTATAATCTCGTAGCAACCAGCATATATAAAATTCTCAAGTAATTTTGCTCACCGATGCAATTCGCAGTTCCATTCCAAGTAGCGTTTTCGCTGCAAACTGCTGAATTACTTCCAATGTTCTCATAACCTTGGTTGCAATTAAACTCAACACGAGATCCGTAGATGAAATCAATTCCCTGAGGGTTGACAGAACCATGATCAGGTGCCACTGGTTCATTGCATCTTAAAACTATTACGTAAAAAAACATTTGTTAGGAAAAAGGGACGCGAAGTGACTCTACACACACTTCGGAACGAAGCTTGAAAATAAAATTACACTGAAACAGAAGGCTTCATTGCCCTCATCCTTTCGTTTACACACATTTCTTCTCACACACACTCGATATTAAATTTCGTTTGTTTGCTTAAAATATATGAGTGTTTGGGAAAAAAACATGATCGGATTAAGTTTCTTCTCAAAAACCCAGCCCAAATTAAAGTCCATTAATCTGTTAATAATTTTTAACCCCCCCCCCCCACACATTTCTTCTCACACACACTCGATATTAAATTTCGTTTGTTTGCCTAAAATATATGAGTGTTTGGAAAAAAGAACATGATCGGATTAAGTTTCTTCTCAAAATCCCAGCCCAAATTAAAGTCCATTAATCTGTTAATAAATTTCAACATACCTACACAACTTGGTTGGTCGTTAACCCAAAGACCACTTCCTGTGCAGGTTTGGGAATTGATCCCATTTAATTGATAACCAACATTACACTCGATGGTAACAGTTGAGCCATTTGCGTATACACTTTGTTGTGGATCTAGGCGACCGTTCTCAACTACGAAACTGGGACACTTTGTTTCATCTGCATGTAAAGCGTACAATCTTAAATGTTATGCGGTCAAACGTTTGCCTTAACGTACGGTTTTGAAAAGTAAAACTGACGCAAAATTGTTGTTTGATTTTAAAGACTCTTTTTTTTCGTTAATTTTGTTGTTGAATTAACGTCCATAGCGAAATATCAATAGCACATTTTTATTACTCATTGCAAAAAAACATATAAATATCTTCGATGTTTCAATGTTTCAAAAATAATTCAGGTAAATATGTAATGCCGTAAACCAAAATATACTTTTAATGTTCCGAGTTGAAAAATAACCTCCCCCCCCCCAAGCGTACAATCTTAAATGTTATGCGGTCAAACGTTTGCCTTAACGTATGGTTTTGAAAAGTAAGACTGATGCAAAATTGTAGTTTGATTTTAAAGACTCTAATTTTTTTGTTGAATTAACGTCCATAGCGAAATATCAAAAGTACATTTTTGTTATCCATTGCAAAAAACATATAAATATCTTCGATGTTTCAATGTTTCAAAAATAATTCAGTTAAGTATGTAATGCCGTAAATCAAAAGATACTTTTAGTGTTCCGAGTTGAAAAATATCCAATACTTTTCGGACAACGGTTCAAAAAGATTAATTTATAGAGTTGACTTAAACCAAACAAAACCGGACATCAGAGTTGGCCAGTAAGTGCAACTGAGAAGTAAATTTAAAATGCGATTTTTTTTAGGCAAAAACCTAAATGAAACATTTTGTAATGTAACTTCTTACGTTGAAAGATTCTATCGGTTGGACTATATTGAAACGATTGCTTTGGAATTAGGATACATAAGTTACAATTATGATTTGTTTGTTAAACTAGTTATTAAACAAATTATTTTATCTTAAAAAAAATTATTTCGTAGTTTAGAATTATGGGTAATGTCGTACTTACCAATGGTTGAATCAATCCAGTTTCCCCCCCCCCGTTGGCCAGTAAGTGCAACTGAGAAGTAAATTTAAAATGCGATTTTTTATGCAAAAACCTAAATGAAACATTTTGTAATGTACCTTCTCACGTTGAAAGATTCTATCGGTTGGACTATATTGAAACGATTGCTTTGGAATTAGGATACATAAGTTACAATTATGATTTGTTTGTTAAACTAGTTATTAAACAAATTATTTTATCTTAAAAAAAATTATTTCGTAGTTTAGAATTATGGGTAATGTCGTACTTACCAATGGTTGAATCAATCCAGTTTTGAACTTTGGAAACATCGGTATAAAATCCTGGAAAGCGGAAACCAGTATTTCTGTCGACTTTACCACATCCGTGTCCAAAACTGACGATTCCAACTTGAATCCAACACGATTCTGAGGTGTTTGGGATTTTGTACTGCCAACATATTTGTTTTAAAATTGGGGTTATAACTTTACTCAGAAAGATTGTTGCATGGCAGATTTGACCATGGCAAATAAGGTTTACTAGATTAAGAAAGAAGGATTACCAAACAATCAGTGATTCGCACAACTAAAAATATTTTTTTACATTTATTAATTTTTTTTTATCTATGGTACACAATCCATTGCTGTTTGCTTATTTCAAAAATTACAGACACCTCTGCAAAATATATGATTCCGAAATAGATCTGCAACAAAGATTCAAAAACCGATCTAATCCCGCCAACTCAGTCAATTAAAGTATTAAAAAAATACATTCGATAACTAAGATTTAGGTAAATAGCCCAAATATTCTAAATTCAAACTTTACTCCAATTGACGCAGGTTATCGCGCTTGTGTTAAAATTTGCATTAATATGTATTTTACCAAGTATCGTGGTACCACTGTTAAACTAATAGCGTCAGGTGTAAATTGTATTGATTAGTCATCAAATCTGGAGATTTTTATAGATTTCAGTGAAGTGTCTTCTGATACGTGAAGGATTTTCTATTGCTAACATACCTTTCGCATCAAAGGTCTGCCGCTGTCACCCTTACAAGCATCCGATACTGTACTCGTTTCAGATCGAGCACAAATCATACGGTCCGTATACCTTACATCCAGTAAAGTTTTATGTACTATTTTGTTGATAGCAATTTTACATCTGAAGACAAAAGTATGACATAATTTGGTGACAGATAAAATAGCAATTTGCCTTACATTGAGTCAGGTTGAATTCGTTGAGTTGCCTGTTGTAGTTTAAATGGCATGGTTCTGCGTGTCAAATTTGTATAACCGAAACCTGTAACGAATACAGGTGCTCGATCTTCAGTGAAATGATCCGCAAGCCACTTTCCTGAGCAACAAAAATCTTGTTCGGCGTTGTTGGGTTATTTTATTCTAATTGTCTTGCATCGTTTTTTTCCATAGGTTCACAGTTACATAAGATTTAACTACAACAAAACATTTGAGTGATCATATTTCACTTAAACACATATTTCGTTCAAATTCACATTAAATCTCTACATGTGGTCCATCAATAATAAACAAGTATTGCTGTTAATTACACAATAAAGCTTGACCAATATGATGAGCGACTTAAAGTTACCCTTCTTGAGACATTTAAAACCTTCGGAGTCATTCTCGTCTATTAATCTGCTTCCATTTCGGAACGTATAGTTTTCTATCGGAATACATGAGTTACTGCAGGGAAGACATATAGGATTCACATAGGCTGAGAGTGGAATTGTGCCGTTAAACTCAGGTGCGCTGTCGGTCCAATTCCATTCTCCATTTTCTTTGATGGTACGAAGTTCTATGCCCACGCGAATCTGAAAAAATGATTACTGACATATTGTCGAACGATATTTCTCTTTTCCGTTTGTGCCTAGAAACGGGGGTCCTTTGTTAACTCACACGGCTGGAATCCTCTTGTAAGTACTTTTTGAAGGTCACTGCATCGACTCGAAACTAACACTGAGTTTGATTTGGAAAGTGGTATTGGCCTAGGTCCAATAGTACCCTGCTCGATTTGAGATT
>QLIY01001611.1:19623-32852 GCA_003260075.1 Phallusia mammillata | reverse complement strand
CTTATGTTCATCTACATGGTTATTGCATATGTTCTTATCTACAAACAGAGCAACCGCATGAAAGGATCCAGAAGCACTGATGTCAGCTCTAAGATGCAGAAGCGAATCTCGAGGTTGATTTTGACCGACTTCTGTTGCTGGATTCCGATTTGTATCATGGGATACTTGAGTGTTGGAGGAATCAAAATGCCACCGGATGCTTACGTGTTGAGCGCTTGTCTGTTGCTTCCAATCAACAGCGCCCTCAATCCCTTGCTTTACTCAAAGGCAATTGAAGATCAATTGTCTAAAGCAAAGAAATTTGTTCGGGAAAAGATATCTTCAATGCGAGTATTTTCAAATCACTCATCGGATTTAACAGTGAGATACAACGCCGAGATAAATCAAGAAGGCGACGGAGTGGTTGAGATCATTAATAAAAACAGATTTTAAATTATGAGTAAAACAAAATTTGTTGGTATCAATTGCGCAACGATGTACAACAAGGGTTGGATCTTGTATGGACAAAAACTGTTTTTTTTTCAGAAAAAAAACACGTAAATATACAGTCTATCAAACTTTATTAACTCATGTTTTTCTATTACCCACATACTAAATCAAAATCCATATGGGACCAATCTGATGTGTCGTTGTACTCCGAAGTACATGTACAGATTTTGCGAGAAAAATCTCATATCCGCACAAATGCGATTACTGCAGAGATCAAACTTTGCTTGTGAAACTACATGAATGTTTTAGTTAACGTGTCGCCTAATTATTATTTTTTGATCCAACCTATTTTCCCGTTTTCCCGCTGTTAAATTATCCTATATTATTGTCATATCTGCAAAAATACAATTACTGCAAAGATTAAACTTTACTTGATAACTGCATGAATGTTAGAAATGTATGTGTCCCCGTGTCTCTTGTCTAACCTTTTTGCCCGCTGTTAGGTTGTGTCATATGATACGTTGGCTTTAGCTTGTCTTTTTCTAATTTGTGTTTTTAAAGTTCATTAACTGTATACCGAGTTTTGCTTTAGTGTTGCACCAGCACAGACGTCATTATGCGAGTAGAGCGTTTTTAATCGCGAATCTTTTATGAGCGGAAGTTTTGCAGCGCGGCGTTAAGAAGATAGATAATTAACAATGGCGTGGATTTTGCAAAACTCCCTGCACAACGTGACAGTTTTGATCATTGAAATTCAATACGCGGGATTTGTGCGTCCGTGGATTGTGGACAAAGTTTCTTTATAGAATTTCCGTTTTGTTGTGTCTTGTAATGCGAACAATACTAAAACACTACAATGCGTTGCTAAACTCCATTAAGACACTTGCATGCATAAAATTCCATCAAGCGCATTTCGTGCTTCCGTGCTTTGCAGTTTGTTGTAACAATCCACGTTTTTCGAAACTTATTCTTCTACTTTCCCCGTTAAAAACCACCAAATCGTTATAAAAACCCTGGCTATTGTGGAATTAAAGTCAGAGTTTCCATTGTAGTGAAAGAGTCAGTTCTTTGGTCGAATACGGGAATTATGCTGAGGAATTTGTTTGTAGCGTGTGCGGGATTGAGACATCACTTTGTCGCTTGTAAAAGTAATTTCCTTTTTGGTTGAGTAGGTTATTTAGCTTTGTGCAGTTTACCATTGCTTTGAATAATTAAGGTTTGGTGTATCTATTTAAGCCCGACTAGCCGTAATCATTGCTTTTTTACACAATCTAGCAACGCATTCTCTGCTCAATCGTTGAAAAACGCCTCTATACCTGTAATGATTTCTCGTTATGAAAGCGTATAAAGATTTTGCTCCCTGCCCTCAATATACGCACGCTTGACAGTGCAGTTACCGCACTTCATAACTTAAATGTCGTTTAAGCACTTTCAGCAATAATAAGGGTGGTATCCAACAACATGGCGCCGTAAATTCTATGCCCATTGCTTTTTTCGTTGATATGTAGGTTTTAGTAATGCGGTTTGCTAGCGATCTTATAGCGTCATTGCGCAACTATTTCTGGCTCGGTAAATATTTTAACGCTGATATAAGATATGTTTCACTAGGCGAAATAATCTCAACTTATACTTGGTTATACAAAGCGATTTGCACATTACATGCACTGTGTACACGTCTGAACTGCTAATCATACACTAAATCGCTGATAGCTCACCAGGCAAATAGGGTGATTGGTGTAAAATTGCACCCTTAAAAATGTCCTTTGTTCCCCAAGGTCTGCTCCACAACCGGTGTAACTTTTAATAAATTTGGCAAAAGCAAATTCTTGGCCGAATGGTTCAAGGCGCTTGCCCGGGAATGTCCCGTGCTCGAAACCCCGTATGCAAAAAATCGTTTGGTTTTCTGATTATAGATCGGTTATAGCCGATAAAACATTGTTAGCCAGCAGATTTTTACTAAAAAAGAAATCAATATTTTTCGAATGCAGTTGTTGACATTTTGTCAAATAATTTAAGTTCGTATGGTGCGAACTGTCGAAAACTTGTGAACAATTAAGAAGAGCGATTTAAGTTTAAAGATTATTCCTGGCAAGCTGCAGTTTCATTTACTTCGTTTTACGATATGCCATTATTCGCATGGAAGTGTCGCGTATTGGATGTTCAAACGTAGGTTGTTTAGAAAAAAATGTGCCAGAAGAGCAATATAGTTGTTATAAAGTATGACGGGCGGCAATGGCTCATTGACAGTGTAGCGACTGATCACTTGCTAGATCTAATCCTTAATTGAAGTCCTTTTTGGTGCACAATTATATCCGTAATGACTTTGTATTGGTACAAAAGTTAAGTTGAGTTACAGTGATGATGATATTAAAGTGATGTAGCATCGTTCGAAACAACATGTATATATACGTACAATTGTCAACGACAAACAGTCAACAAAAGGTGACAACATATGGTATACAGCTGTGTGGAATTAAATGCTTGAGGTGTTGATTGCTTTACTTGACAAATACGTTTGTACAGATCATAATCCCACAACAGTACATATTTTGCCTATTATTTCAAGACTTTACGTTTACATATTGTAAATCGTTGAAAAAACAATGTTGTAAGTCGGGTCAGGTTCGGTCATAGATTTTTACAAAAAAAAATTGCTTGATTCGGGCCTGACTTCACACTCTGTGTCAGTATTTTTTTTTAATATTTTTGTTTCAGTTTTTGTATTTTTTTGTTTATCTAGCAAACTAGCTGGACCTGACCTAATGTCAAAAAGCTTCAAAACGCCATGTTTAAGACCAATTGTCTATTCTGTTTGTTGAATTTGTCTTTCCTGGCTTCAATGTATAGGCCTGTCAATTAAACTTTCGGGTCTAAAAAGGCAATATACAGTGCACAGTGTTTATACATGTTGTGTGTTTTATTTAACGATCCTGTAATAATTTACAAAACGCACTTTTGACAACTAGAGAAAAATTTTTGTTAGATGCAGTGCTGGGGGTCAGCTGGCCTGTAGGCACATTTTATAAGTGACCCGAAAATCAGGGTTGCCAACTAAAAACTAGAATTATTAGTGTTGCCAAATCATTGTCACAAAGATCGTTGTTGCAAAGTGGCCTGGATTTTTGACTGGCCTGTAGGCCCCTGCCTACTTTGCCTAATGGTTAATCCGGCACTGGTTAGACGCAAGGTGATTTTCGGTTTTAAACTTAGTTGGTGACCATTAAGTCTTAAAATAGCTGCTTGGAGAGTAGAAGTTAATAAAGAGTGTGGATTAAATGCTCTATGGTGCTTTAATTTTTTGGAGGCGACATAAAAAATGTGTTATTGTTGGTTTACGGCATCTCCAAATATGGGTGTAGGCCCAAAAGTTTCTTTGCGGAATTTCTCGGTGATCTGCAGTTTTGAATGATTTGAGTTTATTTAAATAAATTTTAATCACTGTTTTGTTTCATGCCACTGCTGTGATACAATCTGTATATCTGTAACTGAAGTTTGTGCCCACTGGTCGATGATAGATACTTTAAACCAGTGGTTCTCAACCTTTCGTGAACTGTGGCCCCCTTAAAGTAACTTTTGGGCCTTATGGGCCCCCTTCAAGTAACCCTGTAAGTCCTGCAGCCCCCTTCAAACTGTAAATGTTGGAATTGGGGACTAATTTCGACTCAAATAGTGTAAACAAGAATACTTCATCATGAAAAACCTCAATATAGACAAATGGTGTATGACATAATCGATTAACTTAGGGAATAAAGTGAAAAAGGAAATGGCTTATAGTGGGTGTTTCTGGTGAATCTATACCTGTGCCCCCCCTGGGGGCACTGGGCCCTGGTTTAGAACCACTGCTTTATACGAAAATGATTTATCCTATCTACATTCCAAAACAAACAAAAAATCGGCACGACAACACTACGAATTTAAAGTTTCTCAGTCGGACTTCACCCGATGTATTGTTTGTTACAGTTTAATTTAAATGTTGTTTTCATTCAGAGTTGCATAGATAAGCAATAATGTTGTGGTTATTGTTTCTATGGTTCGTTATCGGATGCGTGGAAGGTGAATGTCCGGGTGAGGATCTCAGTCTCGCTCCTCGACTTTATACAAGTAAGTATTAAATTACTGACAAATTAAACATTTGCGCCTAAAACCTTGTTTGTTGACACTATTGGTTAATATGGCGTAAAGTTTAGTATACCTTGTTTTAGAACCACAAATGTAACTGACAAAACAATTTTACAGCACCTGGAAATCTCTCAATGTGCGAGAAACCGTATCGTGCTCCCAACTGCACCTGTCCTTCTTCGATGTTCGAATGTGGTTGTCAAAAGTTCGGTCGGTGCGAAAAGAAACCAGGATGCATCGAGATGTCGCAGGTAAATAATGGATGGCCACAATGCGGGGATTGGAGCGATGAGTTCGGTGACATTTGTCCCGAAAGCAGATTTCAGTGTGACTGCTTCAACACCACTTGCAAAAGTCAGTTTGGATGTCTCCCCAGACGCTGGAAATGTGACAGAAAAACCGATTGTCTAGATGGCAGTGATGAAATTAATTGTTCTTGTCCAGCTAATAAATTTCAGTGTGAATGTCACAAAACAAGCAACTGCACTTCCCCTAGTGGCTGCATCAAGAAAAAGCAACATTGTAATGGTAAGAATGACTGCGGGGATCGGAGCGATGAAGTTAATTGTACTTGTGCTCCTGACCATTTTGAATGTCCTTGTTACCAGAGCGGAAAATGTAGTGTGAGATCCGGTTGCATTGCCAAAGACCGGCAATGTGATGGAAAAAATGACTGTGCAGATTGGATGGATGAACTTAATTGCACTTGCCCAGTCGAAAGGTTTAAATGTAATTGTTACCAAACAAACAGCTGTAACCGTCACAATTGCATTTCAAACTCGCGGTTATGTAACGGAAAGAATGACTGCGGAGATTGGAGTGATGAAGTTAATTGCACTTGTAATCCAAAGTATTGGTTTGGGTGTGCTTGTTACAAAACAAACAACTGTAGCTCTTCCATTTACAGAGGTTGTATTAGAAAAAGGCAACAGTGTAATGGAAGAAATGACTGTGGTGATTGGAGTGATGAAATAAACTGCAATTTTTCAGCTGATAAGTTCCAATGCAATTGTTATAAAAACAAGAACTGTACTGCTAAAGGTTTATTTCCCAAAGTTACGCGATGTGATGGTTTCAAAAACTGTGAAGATGGTAGCGATGAAGCAAATTGCACTTGTCCAGCTGATACATTTGAATGTGCATGTGTTAGAACTAAACAATGCATTGGAATGAAGGGAAGTTGTATTGACCGTTCTATGTTATGTGATGGAAATCGTGATTGTTTTGATGGAAGTGACGAGACACATCCGACATGTAATTGCTCTGGAGTTTATGCAAGATGTCCGTGTGATCCTGGTAACAAACATTGCCCATCTACTGGTAGATGCATACCCTTTAACTGGATAGGGGACAACGTTAAAGATTGTTTTGATGGAAGTGACCAACTCTGCAAATTCCATAACATCACATGTAGATCTTGCTCCATGCTTGCTATAACTTGTAAGAGTGAACAACTTGCCAGGTATCTCGTGCATTCGACAGTTCCAACAGTGTGCAATTCAGTTGTTCAACCTTCATGCGCTGATTACATCAATAGTTGCCAAACAGACAAAGTGATTTGTGTCACCGCCCAATGTAAAAATCCTTTTGACTTTTGTCACAAAACGTTTATTTGCAAAAATCAGCAGTTAATATTGTCCAATTATTTCTGCTACGAAAACACTGACTCGGTCAATGGATGCAACGACACAAGCGACAAAATCAAGTCGGGATTTGGATTCAAATGCTCTGGATCATCACGAAAAGGTGTTTGTGTTTTGCCCCAAGCCAACGTTTACGATTCAGTAGCTCAGTGTTCTGATAAATCTGATCTTTGTTTTGTCAACGGAAAGTTCAGATGTTTTCAGTGCTTGGATAAAAAGTTGATCATATCACCCACGCAGGTTTGTGACGGTATAGTGGATTGCTTTGACATGTCAGATGAATGTTTATGTCCAAATCAGAGTTTGTGTGACGAAATAAGAGGAGATTGTCCCCCAAATGAGATGTATTGTTACAATAGTTCAACTTGCATTTCCCAAGAAGAGACTTTGTGCAACATTAGCGTACAGTGCGTCGATCAGATTAACACCAAGCATTGTTCCGTTTCGGATGGAGCACGACAAACCCAATGTTTACCAGAAAAAGTTGAAGGTCTTGGACTGGACGAAATATTTAAGTGTGCAAAAATAGACCATGTGCGTTTAAGAGATCAGTTTAAATTTCGCCTGCGTCAAGGATACAAAGCCCGATATTTGTTCGATTTCATATGTGACGGATCACCTTACGACAAACTTGGGTCTTTTGGCGAAACAAATTGCCCCAATACTTTTTATTGTTCTTCCGCTTTTGGATTTAGTTTAAAAAACACTCAGGTATGCGACGGAAAAGTTGATTGTTACGATGGTGCAGATGAATTTTTCACTTTATGTCACAAAACTCGATATTATTGCAAAAGTGATTCGTGGATATCAATTGACAGAAAAACTCTTTGTGACGGAATTATTGATTGTGACAATGAATCTGATGAAAGCAGATGCCGCTGTGAAAAGAAAAGATTTTATTGCACAAACAAGGAGCCTTTGTCTATTGAATTAAAATTCGTGCAGAATGGAATTCGGGATTGTTCGGACGGAAGTGACGAATGTGTAAATCTGGCTGGTGATGCATTTGCAGACGTCAACGAAATGATTTCAAATCCGTTTTATCGAGCAATTTTCTGGATAATGTCACTGTTAGCGTTGGGAGGAAATTCGTTTGTGTTTGTTGCAACAATCCGCGGTTTACAAAAAGCCAAAAAGGACCAAAACGTTTTTATCAACACAAGCGTTTTTATTCTAAATCTGAGTGTTTCTGATTTTCTAATGGGCATTTATCTGCTTGTTGTCATTGTGCAAGGAACTCGATTTTCTGGGTCGTATTGTTTGTTTGACAAGGAATGGAGATCAAGTAGCTTGTGTTCAGGACTTGGAGCGCTTGCAGTTTTGTCTTCAGAAGCTTCTGCTTTTACTATGACAACCATGACCACATTTCGCCTTGTATCAGCATTTAAACCATTTGCAATTCGAAGTGTTGGCGTGGGAAGAGTTTTACTTGCTGAAGTGTTTTGCTGGATTTCATCTATTCTATTGGCAACCATTCCTTTGCTGAATGTTACTTCTGAATATTTTGTAACTGATGTTTGGTTTCCAAACTACTTCTTTGGAAGTGATTTTGTTTCAAGGAAAAACATGTCTCTACTTGCAGAAAGAATTACCAATGTGAAGCCTGAAAGCTGGAGCGAAGTAAAAAAAGCAATCAAAACAGCCTTTCCGCGAAATACTGTTCAGGGAGAGTTTGGATATTATGGAGAAACAAGTGTCTGTATGCCACGTTTGTTTGCCAAAACCAGTGAGTTTGCTTGGGAATATTCAACATTCCTCATCACAATCAACTTTCTCATGTTCATCTACATGGTGGTTGCATATGTTCTTATCTACAAGCAGAGCAATAGCATGAAAGGGTCCAGGAGCACTGATGTCAGCTCCAAGATGCAGAAGAGAATCTCGAGGTTGATTTTGACCGACTTCTGTTGCTGGATTCCAATTTGTGTCATGGGATATTTGAGTGTTGGAGGAATCAAGATGCCACCAGATGCTTACGTGTTAAGTGCTTGTCTGTTGCTTCCAATCAACAGCGCCCTCAATCCCTTGCTTTACTCAAAGGCAATTGAAGATCAATTGTCTAAAGCAAAGAAATTTGTGGGGGAAAAGATATCCTCATTGCGAGCTTTTATAAATCGCTCATCGGATTTAACAGTGAGATACAACGCCGAAATGAACCAAGAAGGCGACAGAGTGGTTGAGATCGTTAAATAAAGTTGACACTGACATTTAAATTCAATGTGTTTTGTGAAAATCAAAGTTGTTGAGAATATACCTTGAAAATATGGTGAAAATTTCGTTTGTTTTTCTGAAACGATACCACAATTGTGTTTTTGTTTTGCCTTACTAGAATTAACCGATAAAGCTATACTTGATATCACGTTGTTGTTGTGTCTCTCATATCAGTTTAATGCAGGGGTGTCCAACACGTGGCACGCGTGCCAAAAGTGGCACGCCGAGCATTTGAAAATGGCACGCGAGCTTTTGTACATTCAGATAGTAAACATTAGGATTTGTCACGCAATTAAATTTGTTTCTATTGATTCTTCTTGGCCTTTATTCTAACTTCTGTAAAGATTACCAGTAGTAAAGTTACACAACCCACTCATTAATTTGTTCGTTTTTTGATAAAATTTAAGGCCTTCTTGCCATATAGGCGTCGATACCTATACCATGTGCAGTATATATGTACCCGTGCGGTATGCGACTATATACCAATACATTTTCTGTGTTTTAGCCCGTAGTTTCTGTCACATTATATTGTAAATAGTCACTTGACACATTTCTTTGTGTGCTTGGGACGTTTGCTGTGCGTCTAATAACGTATGCACCTACCGAAAGGACGATTTGCCGAATCAGTAATTTTAATAACAATTTAGTTTTTAAAGAACTTGTTACGCAGGAAATAAAAGTAAAACCAATTCACGTTTCAAATATAGCTGACCGTGTATTGTTGACGCCTAAACTTAGGTCATCTTGGATCAAGTTTGGGCCGTTGCAGTGCTTTGCAAACGGACATTAAACACGGCTTAGGAATCGTTAATGCAAACCTACATAACAACATCCAAACGCGGCCATAAGACCCTTGCATTGTTTAATGTTGGCCCATGGACTTTATTAACAAAAAATTATAATTTTATTTATTTCAGAAAGTAATTGCGCCACATAATACTAAAACGTTAGTGAACGTGCCATGTTTATGTTGCAATAAAATGCCCGTTTAATTCGAAACAATTGTAATTGTTGCGTTTCAACCGATGTCTGTTCAATTAATTACGTGACTACAAACGCATTCGTGTTTAGTTGGAAATACATTTTAAAACTGACGTAAATTGAAAGTTTTTGATGTTACACAAAGTACTCCAGTGCCCCTTGCAAACTATTTGTATCTTGTGTCGCGTAAACAGAATAAAAGGTTTCTGGAGTATAATAAACAAGTTTACTCGCACTCGACGACATTTTTTTCTAACCATTTAATAGGTTTCTACATATTGGCCAAATATTCGGATTGAGCCCGTGCCGTTATGACGTTTAAGACATGGTTTGGAAAAAGTACCAAAGGTTGGCACGCGAGTATATTTTGAAACCAAAATTGGCACGGCGGTGTGTTCGAGTTGGACACCCCTGGTTTAATGGGTGTGCCCTTAAGCAGTGCTCCGCAACCTTTTTTCACGCACGTCGCACCATACAAGCTTCAAATGTTCGGCGGCACACCCGAACCAAAAATGCGATTTGAAAAAAAAGCATTAAGCCAGAGTTTTTAAACTTCTTTGAGGGCCAAAAACATTTTTTTACGTTAGTAAAGGGCCGTATTGTTGGAACTTTTTTGGTAAAAGTAATATGAACAAAAATATTGTGTGCTTAAATATGTGTTGCGTTTACGCCATTTAATGTATATATGTAGCAAAGTAAAAAAAAACGAAGTACAATTAACTACTACACGTGAAAACAATTGGAATTGTTGATTTTCGAAAGGAGGGACAATTTCCATCATACGATTAAAACGTCGCGTTTATGCTCATTACTAATAAAGAATGATTGTTTCTTGTCATCGGTGGTCTGACAGGGCATTCCACCTGAGTTTTGAGACCTTTGCATTAAGCCATTATAAAGTATATTATGACTTAATAAAACATGAATGTGTAGTGAGTAGTGTAGCTTTAGTTTGGTGTTGTGAACTGTAGCATTTGCTATGATGTTAAATAACACAAAAACAAACTTAAAACAAAAAGTTACGATTTTGCGGCGGCACACCCAGCATCGTCTTGCGGCACACCAGTGTGCCGCGGCACACCGGTTGCGGAGCACTGCCCTTAAGGGAACACAAGTGTGACTCGAAACAAAAATCCTATTTTAAAGTTTCCAACTGTCGTTTCATGTTTTACGGCCTAATAACAAAACATATGTTGCTTTACTTAAATTAATATATTACATTACAGTTGCAGCTTGTTTAGTTAAACATGTTCTTTATTGTTTTGGCTTCAAAATGTGCCGTAAACTAAAAAGTAGTTTATTAGGAATCCGCAACATGTGTTGGTTGTGAAACACTGAGTTTAAGTGTGTGCGTCTTTTTATTGCCTATTCCAGCGGTTTTCAAACTCTTTTTGTCGCGACGCCCCTGGAACAGTTTTCTGGACTTGCGACCCACCAGCAAATAAAAGTTAATCAGAAAGCTTTTTACTAAAGTTGGGTTTATTGATACAACAACAAAAAGCCACGAAACGAAACTATTCTACGACGCCCTTGGAAAATTGAAACACAGTTTGAGAACCACTGCCATAATGTATGACGTTTGCATCATTTTTTAACCCCATACAAACATAAGGGGGGGGGGTCAAATACCTTGCTATTAATAATCTGTAACGTAGTTACGCTAGTGGTTAAAATGACTTTTTTTGTTATTGATTTGTATAATTCAATGGTTTTCCACCTTTTTATATACCTTGAAAAAAAAAACGCAATTTCTGCTTCAATTTTTCCATTTAAATGTTGTTTGGTATGTTTGTTTTTAGCAAGAGTAGTCGTGTTTCACACCTTGTGTTTTCTTACACAGAATATCTACATGTAATTTGTGAACCTAAAATTTGTTTGTATTCGTTTATTTATCGCATGTATATTTGGAATTTATTAAATAGATCTAGAAATGGAGAGTTTGACACTCATGGAGAGAAATGGAGAGTTTAACAGCAACATATTGCATCTAGGCTGTGTAATCACAAGCAAATGATTATAGATACCATCTAGACAGGCTTTAAGTACTAATCAGCTTATTTAGTTTGTTATTTAAAGTTATTGCGTGGTAGTTAAGTGTTTTTAAAACCTTTTTCTATACCGTTACCTTTACATTATGTTGACTTCAAACGGCAACTTTAATGAAAAAAAACGATGAAAGTTCGATAAACTGAAGCAGTTTATCAACTCTGCATCTCATGTTAGAATTAGTCAATTTTTTTTCAAAAATATTTAGCAAATTGCTTATGTCGGACGATTTTTTAAAAATGTACCTGTGGTTATGACCTCAATGGTGCCACGACTCACAGGTTGAAACTCCTCTCATACGCTACTATATAAGCTGTGAGCACGGCGAAAGTTTTGCTGTATCGGCAAACAGCAGAACTGGCAAAATGACTTCAGCAGTTAGGAGTATTATGTAGGTGCAACGACTTTGTTGAAATGTTCTGATTTCCCACATAGATTCAAGAGGGTTTGCGCAATGAATTTGATCGATACAATTAACTATCTAAAATGAAACCAAATCAGGTTTTACTTTGGTTCGCCGTGTTTATGTTGACCTACTACTGGTACCAAACCCCCCAGTTTCCCTCTGGCCTCAGGGGAATACCCGTGTTTGGGGTGGTCCCATTTTGGGGGAAATTTCCTCCAAGAACTTTGCGTGATTGGAGCAAGAAGTACGGGAAGATAATGGGTGTGGGGCTTAGAAGAAACGAGGTGGTCGTGTTAAACGGCTTTGAGACAATACAAGAGGTAGAAAGTCAAAGAAAGTGTTTTAAGTAGTGATGCACCGAACAGACATAAAAGATTATTGCTAAACCGAATATTCAGCCACAAGACCAAAAATTGCAGTCGAATCTAAATCCCCTTTTCAGATGGCTGTTTTCAATTGAACCTTGTGTCGTTGATACAGGTTAATTCATTTACGATACTCCAAAGCAACCTACAATATTTTAGCTAAACAAAACATAAATCACAGTACGCCGGGGGGGGGGGAATTCATTTACGATACTCCAAAGCAACCTACAATATTTTAGCTGAACAAAACATAAATCACAGTACGCCAGGCCCATTAAAGGCGTGATACAAAATCAGCCGATCACCAAGCATTTACAAATAGCAAGGCATAGGCTCGAAAAATCTAGCCTAACATAGGTGGGGTACGTTTGGATTCGCTCCACGTAGGGATTTTAGCTTAGAACGATTTTTAGCTAGGCGTGGCGCGTTGCTAAATGGCTTTAGCTAAAATAAGGTGCATTTAGAAACACGGCCTGGGCATGGCCTCCACCGCATGCGCTGGCCGCGGTGTAGACGAAATAGAGTAGGGACACCGCTATTTCCAATGAAGGTCCAGGCCCGTGGACCAAAGGAAACATTTGCATATAGCCCGAAAAGTTTCGTGATCCACCCTGGTAGGGCGCAAACTGTTGTTAATTTTTCCCCAGCCCTGCGTTTGCGTAAAACATGTCTTCCAAAAAGAGGACGTATAGTAGGTCTACTTAAGCAAAGCAGTTTTTAGATCGCTGGTTCCCAACCTTGTAGACTGAAAGCAACGGGGACATTTTATAAAAAACATTTGTGCTATACCAACCACCACAAAAATACTTACACTTTTTTTCTTGGCAACGACTGGTTTGTGGAAAAGGACGAAACCTGGAACGTTTGTTTGTGCTTGGTTGTGATTTGTGCGAATTTGCGAACTAAATTCCCTCACATTGTTAGTTGGGGCATCAACAAAAGAAAAAAGCATTGAACCTGTAAAAACGAAATTATGCTTCAAAAAAACTATTTGTGACGTCACGATTGTTCGTATTGTGCCAAAAAAAA
>QLIY01001611.1:0-18103 GCA_003260075.1 Phallusia mammillata | reverse complement strand
TTACGCTTACCAAACTATTAAAGGACTGGAGTCGTTTAAATGCAAGCGATCAGTAGAAGGTCTGAAAACACAGCATCAAATAACATCACATATAAACATCACTTAATCACACTAGTGACGGACGGCAAAACTTTAAGCAACAATAATCTTACCGGAATAACACAGTTCGGTTCAGAAAAACACATGGGTGGACGACGGCGGATTTCACGACGGTCACTAAATGTACAAGTCACACATTGGACGGTGCAGTTTGTAACAGCATAACTTTCCTGTCGTTTAAAAACAAACATAACTGACCAGTTAAAAAACGCATGCAGACGCGGTAAGTTCCAGTCACTAATAAACACGAAGCAGCCCCGCTTACAAGACGTGACTTCGGTAAAACAATGCCAAGGTTGTGACATCATAAGCACCGATAGTGTGACAGACAATGTTCCAGGTGGCACAACATTGCGTCATACACAGGAATCAAGGCCACTGGCGGGAAACATAAAAAACATAATAATATGTACAATGGCGATGTAACAACTGTTTTAAACGAACTATTTGCGTGTGCTGGTGACCTCAATGGGGTCACAAAACTATATGAGCTGTAGAGCACTGCAAAAGTTTATTGTTTCGGAAAGCAGCAAAACCGGCGAGATGACTTCAGGTGTTAGGAGTTTTATGTAGGTGCAACGACCTTTGTTTAAATAATCTGATTTCTCATACTGATTCAGGCGGGCTTACGGGGTATTACTGACAGTGCGCAATGAATTTTGCTGGTAACAACATAATTGATACAATTAACTTTCTAAAATGGAACCAAACCGAGGTTTACTTGGGTTCGCCGTGTTTATGTTGACCTACTACTGGTACCAAACCCCCCTCCCAGTTTTCCCCCTGGCCTCAGGGGAATACCCGTGTTTGGAGTGGTCCCATTTTGGGAAAATTTCCGCCAAGAACTGTCCGTGATTGGAGCAGGAAGTACGGGAAGATAATGGGTGTGGGACTTGGAAGAAACGAGGTGGTTGTGTTGAACGACTTTGGGACAATACAAGAAGTAGAAATTCAAAGAAAGTGTTTCAAGTAGTGATGCACCGAACAGACATAAAAGATTCTTGCTAAACCAAATATTCAGCCACAAGACCGAAAATTTCAGTCGAATCTAAATCCCCTTTTCAGATTGCTGTTTTCAATTGAACCTTGTGTTGTTGATACAGGTGAACTCATTTACGATACTCCGCAGCAACCTACAATATTTTAGCTAAACAAAACATAAATCACAGTATGCCAGGCCCATTGAAGGCGTGATACAAAATCAGCCGATCACCAAGCATTTACAAATAGCCAGGCATAGGCTCAAAAAATCTAGCCTAACATAGGTGGGGTACATTTGGATTCGCGCGCCACGTAGGGATTTTAGCTTAGATCGATTTCTAGCTAGGTGTGGCGCGTTGCTAAATGGCTTTAGCTAAAATAAGGTGCGTTTAAAAACACGACCTGGGCATGGCTTCCACCGCATTGCATTGGCCGCGGTGTAGACGAAATAGAGTAGGGACACCGCTATTTCCAATGAAGGCTTTGGCTCGAAAGCCAGAGGAGACCGGCTTTGCATATAGCCCGAAAAGTTTCGTGATCCACCCTGGTAGGGCGCAAACTGTTGTTAATTTTTCCCCAGCCCAGCGTTTGCGTAAAACATGTCTTCCAAAAAGAGGACGTATAGTAGGTCTACTTAAGCAAAACAGTTTTTAGATCGCTGGTTCCCAAGCTTGTAGGCTAAAAGCAACGGGGCCATTTTATAAAAACATTTGTGCTATACCAACCACCACAAAAATACTACACTTTTCTTTTCTTGGCAACGACTGGTTTGTAGAGCAGAAAAGGACGAAACCTGGAACGTTTGTTTGTGCTTGGTTGTGATTTGCGCGAATTTGCGAACTAAATTCCATCGCATTGTTAGTTGGGGCATGAACAAAAGCAAAAGCATCAAACCTGTAAAAACGAAATTATGCTTCAAAAAAACTATTTGTGACGTCACGATTGTTCGTATTGCGCCAAAAAAAATCGTGCTTCAAATGTTGTAACCGGTTCAAATTGAGAACCTGTTCCAAATAAAATAAAAAGCTGTTAAAATTGTTTCCATTTAATTCTAAAACAAATCTCATGATTTGCGTTTAAATTGGGAAATTCTGTTTCTATTTTGAAGATAATATTTCTGCAGCAATTTTATGTCAATGTTCTATTATTAACACATGCGTTTAAATAAAACCACCAATGTAATGGATTGGGAATTTTCGTTGTGAAATAACTGCTGAGGAAACGTCAATCAATATCACCAATAGCGGGATTTCAGGGAATTTAACCCCTTAACGCCGTATGTGACGAATTCGTCACATTGTGCCTTACACCAATTTTTACAGTGCGTTTGGTGTTTTTTGGGCGGAAAACGGTTGTCTCGAATTCGCCTCGTCCAACTAATTTATAAAAAATCACATTTGACCACATATCAGGAAAAACTAAAATTTTATGCATTTCCGGATTTTTTATTCCAACACTAGCACAAAACTTTTTTTTTTCTCCTGCCCATTTTTTTAAATCCGGAAGGTGTACAAAATATGGGGGGTAAATGTCGTGTACCGAATTCGTCCCATTCGTCACGTGCGCCACGGAAATTCATGTAGGCCTAAATGGTCACGTGATCGCTAAAAATAAACACAATATTCGGTTCTTATCAAAACCTTAAAACTTCGTAAAATCAAGTTTTTACGTTGTTGACCGAATAAAAATACACATTTTGGGAAGAAAACCATAGTTTAGATTGGGTCAAACACAAACGGTTGATGTGATTGCATTCTTATGTTGTTTACATGCAAATTTTATCAATCGGTTGCGTAGTATTTGGTCGCTGAATAGTTTTATTTTTTAATTTTATTTGCTGAAATCACTTCTTTAACGTCATAACCATCGTGCTTTGATCTAATCCAGAGTGTTATTAACTGTGTTTTCATTAACAGTCTAGACCAGGGGTTCTTAAACTTTTTCGGTCGCGCCCCACTTTACACTAATTATTTATTCTCACGCCCCCCCTAAAAAACGTTAGCACTAATGATGCTTGTCTTGTTTTTTGGAAACAACATACATGGTAGGTCCGCTTTAAGCTACTGTCAAGTTAGTTCCGAACGTTGGAAAAAGCCACTTCAACACTGATAAGTTGCGAAAAAGTAGGCTTTTGCGAACACAGAGACACGTAGCCAGTATTCTTTTAAACTACGCATATGTTGCCCAGAAATTGTTGATTCACTCAAAGTCAGGGCAATCTCTAATGCGAAATTGCGAACAAATAAAGAATGTACAGCCGACTATATAGTACAGGGGTCACCAAACTACGGCCCGCAAGGTCATTTCATCCGGCTCGCGACCCAATTTTTGGATTGCCAAATCGTATTGATAACTTTGTTACCGTCAAAACTTAATCTAATCCTTACGAAAGTGAACTGTAAAATTAATATTACCGACTCTCAAAGGATTGCAACGCCCAGGATTGATCCAAACCCAGTTTATTACGTCACACACTAAACAAAAAGTGTTAATTGTGCGCAAACAATTGCCTTATTGTGTCACTTGTGACGTAATATACAAGCATTCCTTGTAAGATGACACTGACTATTCAATTTAACAGATTTTAAATGGGATTTTAAAAAGACCATATCTTGGCGCCCATATAAAAATCGCCTCATGGGCTAAGTTTGAGAAGACGGCACTAGGGCATGTAAACTATGCGGCGGCCCGCAGTGGGAAAAGTTTGGTTAATACAATTGGACATCCATTTCAGCGTAATGAAGCGTTTATACTTTAAACAATAAGTGCGAAATCAGCGCCGACATAATTCCAATGCATTAATTTACAATTGTTTGCAAGTTAAAACTTTGCTGCCAGATTGTGCTGCGCCCCCCTTGCGAACCCTTCACGCCCCCCTAGGGGGGCGCGCCCCCCAGTTTAAGAACCCCTGGTATAGACAGAGGTCTGGAACAAAAGGTTTACCACCACGCGTTTTGTGGCTCGACTATTGAAGCTTGTTACATTTCAGTACACCTGTTCTAGAACAAATTTATTCACTTTGCATTTGTCGTAAAAATGCATATTCCAAAATAATAATAGTTATGGCGTCTGGGACTGTTCGTTTCGCTTTCACTAGAGACACACGAAAAGTAGGTTACGAGTATTGAAAAGGCAATCTCAAAGTGGTTTCAAACGAAATAAAATTGACAAAAAACAACTGGTCTTGAATTTTTTATGGCGTCACAGAAGTATGTGACGTCATAAATCGCTTTCGGTATCGTCCTTATCGATATGATTACGTAATAATGCAAAACTTTTTATTCAAATCTATAATAGTGTACGAATAACTACGAGATACATATGCGGAATGTTTGCATTTTTTGAGTCTTAATGGACGAATGTGCCGAATTCAGTACAGCGGGCTAGCACCCCCCAAAATGCGATAAAACAAATTTGGGAGTGCAAATATTTTTTCTTTTCCCCAAATGCGTTACAATACGGACTACAAATATTTTTTTCCTATACTGAATTATATCGTCGTCGTTAAGGGTTTAATATTGTGATCAATGTCAGTTCAAGCTGCAAACATTTTTTACTGCGATTAACAATTGATTTTTGCAAGCTGTGTTTTGAGTTTAATCTAGTTACCTCCCATAAAAACTTACAAAAATATTTTTCGCTTTAAAAAGTACTAGCCATCACTTCTGCGGCATTTGGCATAAATATTTTGTGCGCAGAAATTTATTTGTGTATTAATTTTGCACGAGAATGTAAACAGCGGACCAAATATTAGGAACAGTTTGATGTTTCGTAACAGGAAGTCTTGCTGACGTGCGGGGCTTGGGAAGTGACAATCATCTGCCTGGTTTGCTGAAAGCGGAAAATACGTTTGGAAACCATTCTGACCGCAAAGGTAGAAGTTCAGTATTTTTAGTAAAAACCCTGGTTAATCCTTTTTTACCTCTTTCAGATAATTTACAGTTTAGAAAGTTTATAAACTTTAGTTGTTTATTGAGAAAACTTCGCCTAAAAGATTTAGGAAGAATGATGCACCACTTTGTAAAAAGGTAATCAAATTATCTTACATATAAAGTATATTATGAGAACACGCTCAGGGAAAGACGCAGGTTCAAGTTTGTCACTCATGTATTTGTTTACAACGCCGCTGTTGTGTTTCTTCAGAGATCTCGTCGTGATGATTTTCGCTGCAACCTTGATTTGGTTCATCGCACCGGCTTCATGCCAAGCAGTCGGGAGTAAGTTTAAATGTTTGATTATTAAACAATAAACTAATTAGGTTTTAATACTTTTCAATTCCGCTTTGATTTTAAATTGTTGAATTGTAGCGCATTGGTCAACTGTCACTGTGACGCAAATATAAAACGACCAACAATTATATGTTTGTGATTGGTGATTGTAGGATTTACTTGCGATGATGGGAGAGTGGTTAGATCAAGGTACTTTTGCGATAATGATCCTGACTGCAGAGACAGAAGCGACGAGAAACGGGTCACATTTCCCAGGGGGGGGGGGGAATGGGGTACTCAGTTTTCTTTTGCGATATTTTTCCTCACTGCAGAGACGGAAGCGACGAGAAATGGGCCACATTTCCCACCTACCCTGCTAACTTATCATCGAGCTATATCGGGTGAATTTTGTTGGTTATCAAATGCCGTTAATGTTGCTATTGCTGTTATTTGCCGTTTGCTTGACAGTGCAGAAATAAATACTAAACAAAATTATATAAAAACGACGTTGTTGTTGTAAACCAGCATCTGGCCTCGAAATTCTACAGCATGCTTAAACCTATGAAATATAGCAACAGTGTTTGCGCGACGTGTGTAAACTTGCAAAAAAACTGGCGTCGAGCAAAACTGTTGCTATATTTCACATTTTTCTTCATTCCAGTCTTATCTATTTTAAGCGTTGTAATAATTTATCGTTTATTATTTCATTAATGAAAAAACATGTGGGTGGGTAATTACCAGCAACAACACGCACATTCGAACTCCAGAATGTTGGTTGTTGATTACACTTTAATCTGTGTTCATAACATTCAAAATATAATGATGTCACTTTCACAGCTGCGACAACACACTTGACAGTTGGTCAACAAACAAAGTGTGTGCGCTACGGAGGCAGGAATATTGCAAGGGTGAAATCTCTTGTCGGGATAAAACTCTATGTGACGGAGGTTGCCCATCCCACTTTCGGTGCCCGGATTCGACTTGTTTGAAGCGTTTAACTGTGTGCGATGGCGATCCTTGTAATGACTGCCCTGTCTTTCAACATTGGAGTAACGGATACGGCTTTAAATGTGTCAAGAACAACCGGATGTGCTTACTTCCGCAAATGTTCCTGTGGGACGGCGTACAAGATTGCGATAATGGCTGTGACTTATGCTACACGCCCGAAAATGGCGATGTGAGGTATAAATATGTTTTTAAGTCGGTTGTGATTCATACATCAGCTGAGTTTTGAATACTAATGTGGCGCCCACTTTGATGGTTGCCAAAGGCTTTCGGAAAATGCGCTCACTAGCCACGAAAAACCCTATTAGGCGCTTTTAGAGCAGTGGTTCCCAACCTTTTTTTGTCGCGACCCAAATACTTCCCAAAATTTGGTTTTATGGATTCTTGCGACCCATAAACATACATTCATACTATTTTGGGTTGATTTTTGTTAGTAAATCAGAAAAGCTTTTCGAAAATTACTGCGTCAATTTGAAAAATCAAACAAATAATATTCGTTTATTTTTAACCAACTTAAAACTGGCTCAAAGTATTATCAGCCAATATGACGTCACAAACAGAATTAACCATTATCACGCCGTGTCTTGAAATTATTTTGGGGCAACAAATTAAAGCAGTTTGTTAGATCATAGACAAAATAAGTTTACGATGCTGTCCAAATAATTGTTATATGACGTCATCCTGTAAACCTTAATTTAATCTTTAGCATTAGGGTATTATCCCGATTAATTTGTTAAACATTTTTACGTGACTATTTGGCGTAACATTTTTATGTTCCTGCCATTTTTCCGTTCTTTTGTAACCATTTTTATTAACGGAGACAACATGATAATTTATTTTGTCGGTCGGTCGTCACATGTTGTGGCGGGGAGGGGCCTCCGCAATAAAAAAAAATAATAAAAAATAAAAAAATAAAATAAGTTTACGATCATCCACAAACAATATCATTCTTTTGTTGGAAACACTAGGGCAGTGGTTCCCAACCTTTTATGACGCAGTTTGAAAAATTAAAAAACAAACAAATATAATTTGTTATTTCGACTACACATTTCCGTTTAGCCCGAACTTTAGCGCTGGTTCAAAGCATTATCAGCCAGACAACGCTTAACAGTGAGCTAATATATCACTTATGACGTCACAAAAAAATTAACTATTATGACGTAACAAGTTGCCATGACAATTTTATTGAGTTTAAATTTTTACAATTCAAAACCGTTGAAAATTCAAACTAACGCTATACGAAGTCAACAAACAGATGCCCTTTATTGTCACAAAACCTGGCGACCCATAGGTTGGGAAACACTGCTTTAGAGCATAGCTGTCTTTGTTTCAAAACACTGGATAAAACTGTACGATATTGGCAAAGTCACTGCGCAGCATAAAATCGAGACATGTTGACAACGACAGCCGGGGAAGAACTTCCATCAACAGCACGTGGCCCACAAAAAATGCCTTAAAACACACGAAAAACTCGCGACAAGCTAATAAAGAAACAAGGAAACTCACAAGGGGGGGGGGGGGGGGGGGGGGGGGGGGGGGGGGGGGGGGAACTGGCCAATTATTACCGCCCTAACGTCTTTCTTTAGTTGGTTACACCTGAAATTGTAGCTGAAATGCTGCGAAAGGTAACGAACGGGGAGGAGTTAAAAAGATGTATTGAGCGCAAAGTGTGCCGGGGGATGAATTTATAAGAGGCAATCAAACAGTTAAAATGATAAACGTGAACGTGACAAAAACATGTGGAGAGGGATTAACGTAAAACACATTAAAAACACATCGTGAAATTAAGATAAACCCGTTTTGGGCAAAATAAGCACTCATACAGAAAACAACTTATGGTAAACTAACCTAGTAAATTAAAGGGGGGGGGGATAAGGACTGCAAGACACAGGTGACTAAAGTAAAAAAAGTGATAACGTAGCGACACAAAATTTATGGTAACACTAATGCAAGCGTACAGTCATTGGTTATGCCTTAAAACGAAACTTGCAATTATGAGATTTTTGGCGTGCAACGTTTTCAAGGCAGCAAGTAAAAAAACATTTTACGCGTTTTTTTTGTTAATTTGTGGTAATGTGATAAGTTTAATAATGACTTTTACTTCGTTTCAGGGACACTCGTCGTTCCTCCAAAGCCTCGTTCAACAATCAATTGTGCTTCCAGTGCNATGAATTGTGCTTCCGGTGTAAAAACGACTCCATGATCGTTTCAAGGTCAAGCTTGTGTGATGACATCATCGATTGTCCTGATATGAGCGACGAATGTAATTGTACTGGGAAAGTCCCCGAAATGTGTGACAAATCAAAACGTTATCGTCGGTAGGTTTACCTGATTTTCTTCTGAATAAACGATCGTGGCAACAAAGTAATTTTTAAACAAGCGTTTCTGAAACCTTTTGTTGTACTGCTTCAACAGCTTGACGGTTTAAAAACGCGATACTTAATATGGCCAAATCTCAATCAGTTTAACATCGGGATTCATGTTAAATTATAAAAAAACATTTACTTAGTATTCTCACGTGCAGATGTCACCACATTTGCCTTGTTTGATTGTCAACGTGCGGGGCACCGGTGTTCATTCTAGAAACTATTGTTTTTGTTGCAACTATAGCGTAACTATTTTGAAATCAGCTCAGCGGGACGATGCGATTGTTTCGACATTCATGGAGTTTGTCGCAATATAATCGATCCAACCAACGCTTCCTGTCCAAAAACAAAAGATGAGGCCTGCAAATCATATGCGCCTTGTGATGGAAATTTCCCGTGCGAACATCTCTGCCCCTCCCACTTCTGGTGTTCGGAATCGGTTTGCTGGAAGCGTTCATCGGTGTGTGATGGCGATCCCTGCAATAACTGCCCTGCGCTGCCCCGACCGAACGGACACGGCTTCAAGTGCATCAGAAACGGTAAAACTTGCACGTTGCCCCAGCAGTTGCTGTGGGACGCCGTACAAGACTGCGACGATTTCGCTGATCTCTGCTTCACATCGGTTGATGAAATTATGAGGTCGGATCCCAGGTATGTTCGAGCGCTCACAATGCCCGATGTTTCAACTGTAGTTTTCAATTTAATATTTCCCCTGCAGAGATATCCGCCGCTTGCCGTCTGTCACCTTTAATCACTCTTTGTGCTTCCAATGCATAAATGACCCCATGATAATTTCAAGGTCAAGTGTATGCAATGACGTCATCGATTGTCCTGATATGAGTGATGAGTGTCTTTGTGAGGCAAAACAACCAACAGATTGCGGAAAGTTTTCAATGTAGGTAGAAACAAGTATTTTTCGGTCCGTCTATCAATATACTAATATTGTCGCTTTATCTTTCCTTACCTTGCTACCACTTTTATAATTTTAAATTGAACCAAAATAAAACCCATTAACACATTATTTTTGCATATATTATACATTGACATATATTATTTACATAATAACATAGTGTATTCCAGGGGTGTCAAACTCAAACAACTTTGGGGGCCAAATACAAACTTTTAAGTAAGTCAAGGGCCGCACTTTGCAAACATTTGTAACAGTGTAACATGACAACAAAAAGATTACACTGTTAAAAAGTAAAATGTTCAGTAATACTATTGAGTATATCAAAAAACATATTAGTATTGTAATAAACAACAAACAGATGTACATCGTAGCAGAGTGAACCAACTATGCTTTGAGTAAAAACAATGGCATACAACTTCGTGGGCCGCATGTTTGACACTCCTGGTGTATTCAATAAAACGGTTTTGCTCACACGAAACCTGAACATTACGAGTGCACAGAGCGACCTGCGTAAACCCGAGCAGCTGGAAACGCAGGAAACGCTCGATGGCCAAACGCGCATTTAGAAAGTGAACGCTCATATTATTCTTACGTCAACCCAGTAATCCACAATTTCGATTCTACCATGCCTAGTATAGAATGTATGTGGTGGTGTGATTGTTTGCAGTGGGAATGTGAGTGCCGAGATCGACTGTTTCACAACCAACAATATTACGGAGGACGGGTGGGAATGTAAACTGGTGAGTAAAATGTTAATTGTATGTTGGTTCAATTTACTTGTTTAACATTGTCCCCCCCCCCGGATAAATGTGTATAAGAGGGGTAGCCTAATTAAATTTAAAGACGAAAAAGTACTGTATTGTTTTTCGCAAACATTTTTAAGTAATTTTAATGGCTAATTTGCGGATTTTTGTGTGCACTCTCTCCTAAGGATTTATATCGTTTTCAAAAAGCAGGGGTCACCAAACTTTTTTTTACAGCGGGCCGGATAAGTGCTAATAATGATTCGCGCGGGCCCCATAGTTTAGATGCCCTAGCGCCATCTTTCCAAACTTAGCCCGTCAGGCTATTTTTATAGGTGCGCCAAGATATGGTCTACAATTCCATTGAAAAACTGGTGATACGACTGTTAAACTGTATAGTTAGTCTCATCTCACAACTAATTCTTGTATATAAGTGACAAAAGAAGACAATTGTTTGCGCACAATTAACACTTGTAATCTCGTCTGTGACGTAACAAAATGCTTTGGATCAATCTTGGGCGTCAACAACTTGCTTAATTGTGTCATATGTGCCATGACCGCGTAGCGTTAAGTTATATATTATTATATTACAACTAACACTATATCTTCCTGATATGTGCAAAAAAAAACAAATCTGACTTTGTGATATTTTATTTAACTAAAGCGATGTCTTGTTTTGCATGTGTCCACAAACTGTACGTGTGAACAACCGACAACAGCGGGTAAGTTATTACTATCCATACAACGAAACAGACCTGACATGTGTGATATTTTGGTTAATTAACGCGGTATCTTGTTTTGCATGTGTCCACAAACTGTACATGTGAACAACCAACAATAGGGGGTAAGTTATTACTATTATAGAACGAAACAGACCTGACATGTGTGATATTTTGTTAAACTAACGCGATATCTTGTTTTGCATGTGTCCACAAACTGTACGTGTGAACAACCAACAATAGGAGGTAAGTTATTACTATCCATAGAACGAAACAGACCTGACATGTGTGATATTTTGTTTAACTAATGCGATATCTTGTTTTGCATGTGTCCGCAAACTGTACGTGTGAAAAACCAACAATAGGGGGTAAGTTATTACTATCCATAGAACGAAACACACCTGACATGTGTGATATTTTGTTTAACTAACGCGATATCTTGTTTTNATAGAACAAAACAGACCTGACATGTGTGATATTTTGTTTAACTAACGCGATATCTTGTTTTGCATGTATTCACAAACTGTACGTGTGAAAAAACAATAATAGTGGGTAAGTTATTACTATCCATAGAACGAAACAGACCTGACATGTGTGACGTTTTGTTTAACTAATGCGATGTCTTGTTTTGCATGTGTCCACAAACTGCTGTATGCATGAACAACCAACAATAGTGGGTAAGTTACTACTATCCATAAAACGAAACAGATCTGACATGTGTGATATTTTGTTTAACTAATGCGATGTCTTGTTTTTCGTTTGTATGCAAACTGTACGTGTGAACCATTCACAACATAAGGTACGAAAAATCAATTTAATATTTTTATTTGTCGTTTAGTGGGATCCTATCAGCAAGGAGGTGTTGTGTGATGGGAAACAAGATTGCCTACTTGGAATTCGCAATGTTAATCAAGGAAGCTTCATCCACGATGAGGATCCTAGTCTCTGCGCGGATCGTATGCATTGCCTAACAACAAACGATCGTCTTAATATTCCTCAATCCAAAGTTTGCGATGGCTTTGCTGATTGCAAAGACGGAAGTGACGAAACCGTGGTGGAAATCTCCGGAAAGTTTCGTTCAAAAATTTGCAATGGTTTTATTGAGTGCAAAGACGGAAGTGACGAATATCCGGAAACTTGCACAAAACAAGGAAGGGTCAATTGTTCCGCGTTAAATGGAGCTAAGTTATGTTAGCATCTGTGGATTATAATAACAACCCCCACTCTGTTCATCTTATAGCAGTGGTCTCAAATTTTTTCATTATTTTTTCAAAACAGTCCCTTTGCCATTATATCGTGGGCTCGCAGTCCTTTAACTGGAATGTGTAGAAAAACGAAAGTTGATTGCAGAATTTTAAGCTAGTTATGCAAAATTACGTTTAACAATAATCTAAAAACTGTTTGCGACATCACAAACAAGACAAGAAACATTACGATTGTGCGTGAACAATTGCGTTCTTGTCACGCAATAAAGGCTATACAGAGACAGTCGATTTTCAAATGTTACTTTGATTAACACTTTTTCAGTGGCATAAAGTGACGCCAAATAAAATTATGCAAGTACTTGAACCTTTTCGCGGTCCCCGCAAAATTGCTTCAGGGACCCCTGAAGGACCACAGACCCCAGTTTCCGCTGTCTTATATGTTCATGTGTTTAGGTTTCCATAAGTAAATCAGAGATCTGTGATTTTACGATAAACTGTGATGATGAAAGCGACGAAACTAACTGCACGAGTGACGGAAGGTTCTATTGCGAAAACAAACAACCTTTGTTTGTGAAGAAGGAAAAGGTTTTTAGTTATTCCGAATAAATATCTTTTTATGGCAGTTTTAACAAAATATCCCACTAATAGATGTTCAATGGATTTGGCGACTGTTCTGACTGGAGCGACGAATGCCCAACGAAGTCAAGCAGAGCAAATGAAAACGTTTTCTCATCGCGATACGAGCTGATCGCTAACCCGGTGTTACGAGCTGTTGTGTGGATAATGGCGTTCCTCGCAATCTTTGGAAACCTGGTATATTTGTAATGCTTGGCTGAAACAAAACACGTGGTTCTAAGTTCCGACAAACTAGATGGTTTTTGCAGGTCGTCATGGTTACTGAGATGAAAATGTTGGTGACGACAGAATCACAATCGGCCTCATTTCAAACCAACCATCTTCTTGTCTTGAATCTGTCGATTTCCGACCTGCTCATGGGAGTTTATCTGCTCATGCTCGGCGTTGCTGGTGTTCAATATTCTGGAGACTACTGTGCCAACGACCTTGTTTGGAGGTCAGGCCAGAGGTGCATTTCAATGGGCATTTTGGTTTTGCTTTCCAGCGAAACATCAGTAATTACAATGGTCCTGCTAACAGCATTTCGACTTTACGCTGTGAAAAACGTGAGTATTTTTTAATGTATATGTGCTCTAGTGTTTGCAGCAAGCAACTTATGTTTTGCAGCCGTTTAATGCGCCATATTTCCCCAAAGTGAAGATTATTATCCTTGCCATCATTTTATCCTGGACATTTTCATTCACTCTGGCTTTTATTCCTCTCACGCCTCAATTCCAACATTTGTTTGAAACCAAAGCGTGGATGAAAGAAAATCCGTTCTTCAAGAGTCATGCCGTTGACTTTTCAAGTGAGCAATTGTAACACATGTGTATATTTACCAGTTTTGTTCCGCCGTGTNTCTACGATCGAGTCAGGAAGCGTTTACATGACATCCGACGACGTCAACAGCCACATGACAACCGACGAGTTAACGTGGCAGTTGTGGCTGAAGCCGCCCTTTGACAATTACACGACAAGCGACACACATGATTGACAAACCAAGCGGCTAAACCGCACAAACCACCTCTTGTGCGGCATGTACATATTTATTATAATTTTCAGTTGTTTGCGAATGTTTTGCAATTGCGTGGTGCTTTGATCCTTTTTGCTATTTTGTGTAAAACTTGGGGTCAAGTACATGTTTTTGTTTTGTGCATAATTTTGTCACGATGTGTTTGCTGGGAACTGGCATTTTTCTTTGGCAACCCGGGAAATCCCGATTATTTTTTATGAAATCCCGGGATTGGGGGCAGGTGTTTACATTAAGTGGGGGTAGCCCCCCCCCCTGTTTAGCATTGTACGGCGAGCCGTATTATTCAGGATTGGGTTTTTGAAAACAAACCAGAAGTATAAACTCTACCAAGTGCCACGTTTGATCCGTAATGTCACTTTCTATTTACGATTGATTAGTTGCATACAACCTGCATAAAAACCGACAACAAAATAATAAGCTTCCAAAGTATTAAGCAAAGTGGATTGTACAAACAGTTGTGACACTAAAACGCTGATGTTAATTAGAATCTCAGGAAAGTTGTAACTATTAATAAAATGAATGATTGACCGAAATGTTGGTTTGTTTGTTTCAAAAAAAACTTCAAGATTTAAATTCCGCGCAAACGCAACAAGAAAAACGTTTATCATAACAAATAAATGACCTTCAAAGTTGTCTGACTGTTTGCATGAAGTGTTTTAAATCACGCGGGATAGACTAACACGTGACTATCGCGGAAGGCGGTCCCCAAAAGGCAACGTGATTGAAGCCAACTGATTAATTAGTTTCACCCTAACACCATCTTTTGGTTGGTAATACGAAATTGTAGCTGTAATGCTTGCAGTAGGTAACGACAGGGGAAATAACGAAAACAGAGCGTGGTGCGCGAACGTGAACACAAAGTGCAACTTAAAGTGGAAACAAAGTGCATGAAGGTAATGAAACAAATAAAAGAAAAGCAAACCAGAAAGTAGTTGAAAAAAGGTAAACGTGGGAAGTAACAAAATGCAGAAAAATTATACTAAAAACATGTTTTAGTATAAGTTACTAAAAACAAAGTGCAAGACTTTTCATATCTTAGTTCTTTTATGGCCTCGAGTAGCACTGTTGTGGTAAATACATTTTACTGAGCTATTAAAAACGACAATTCCTAAAACAGATTTGATGTGCAACACACGAATCAAGTTCGTAGTAATTATGTTTGTGCAAAATCTCCCGACACAAGTTAGTGTTTGATTCACTTCTTTCCACTGTTTGTAAATCAAGGGTTGTTTCGTTCCTGAGGGGCGATTTATCGGTCAAAACGCGCGGTAAAGTGATTAAGTAATCGTTGCTCGAAAACTTCACAGACAGGAAGATTGGGACTCCAAAGCTGACTTGCATCGGCGCCAAAGTTGATATAAAAGGCAAACAGCTGATTTGCGGCGTTAAAAGCACGTTTTACTGGAAGCGGATGGAGAAAGCCAAGCTACAGGTTCGTCGTTGTTGCTGGAATATTTGTGATTATAAAAACACGGTTTAAAGCTTAGGGACAAGTGCCGGATTAACCATTAGGCACAGTAGGCACGTGCCTGCAGGCCAGTAAAATATCCAGGCCACTTTTGATGATTTGGCAACACTAATAATTCTAATTTTTTAGTTGGCAACCCTGATTTTCGGGCCACTTATAAAATGTGCCTACAGGCCAGCAGACCCTTAATCCGGCACTGTTAGGAACCCATCCAGAACCTTGATTTGCTATTTTTGTTTTTCTTTGTTGCATTTCTCTTTTATGTATTTTACTCCCAACTTTTTTTGCGCATTATTGCAAATTTCACTCGTATTATGACGTCATCGCCGCAACTATCTCATGGACTTGAACACTAATCATTATGTTTTGCACGCATGTGACGCAATCACTGATAATGTCATCCAATGGGAATTGCAACATGATCCAATGGAACCGAAGCACCAGTGAGAACCAGAACGCCGTCACTATTCGATGACATCACACGACGGAGCGCCAGTGATGATGTCATCCTCGGCGCATCAGTGCGACTTCGAAACGCTTATGGCACTCGCCATGTTTGTTGCACGATGTGTTTTTAAGCATTGTTGATTTGTCTGCAGGTGAGTGGAGACGACGGGATAAGAAAGCGCCGATGATAGAGCACATTTCAACTTAAGTTAATTACGCTATATATTTATAACGACCATTTTCATTATATAACTTAGTTATAACGACCATTTTCATTATATGTTTATAACAACCATTTTCACTATATGTTTATAACAGCCATTTTCAATTCCAATAGTTGTAAAATATACGACATGTTGAGGATTTTCATAATTTATATTTCGCTTTATCCACCAGTTTTAAATCCTTCAACGACATTAGAAAGCTGTTTTAAACTCGTTTATCAGCGAATTTCTTTTTCTGACCTCAATTATAAAATTAGCTTTTTAACTAACTGCATAAAATCGTACTTAATTATTTTCACTTTTTTATTTTTTTAAACGTAGTTTTTGGTGGTGTACAGTTTCTTTACGATATCACAAAATTTCAAGGCCGTAATTTTTTTAAATAGAATGTTTGTATAAAATACATTAGTTATTGACATTATCGCTTTGTTTTCAGCTTGTGTTTTTAGTGCGTCAGTATATTTTCTTCGTTTCAAGACTGGGATCAAAATGTCATCGTACAAAAGTGAGTGTTTTTAAAATAATATTTTGCAGCAATTTTAAATCAATGTTCTATTATTAACACATGCGTTTAAATTAAACCACCAATATTGGATTGGGAATTTTCGTTGCGCAATAACTGCTGAGCAAACGTCAATCAATATTACCACTAGCGGGATTTCCTGGGAATTTAATGTTGTGATAAATGTCAGTTCGAGCTGCAAACATATTTACTGCGATCTACAATTGGTTTGCAACTACCTAAAAACTACCAGCTATCTGTTCTGCGACATTTTAATGCGTAAAAATATTATTTTAATGCGTAAAATATTTGTGCATAGAAACTATTTTTTTGATATTTTATTACCTATACGTTTTATATAGAAAGTAAATTTTGGTTTAAAACCATCAGCAGGTGTAAAAACTTGTTTTTATGCATAGATTCAGGAATATGGGACATCACATCCAACGTTTGTGGATTTGTACGAAAGTTGATCCTGATGAGTGTTCGGCCGAGAAAGAAAGTCGGTTCTTCAACACCTACTCGGGTATTTTGCCCCCCCCCCCCCCCCCCCCCCCCCCCCCCCCCCCCCCCCCCCCCCCCCCCCCCCCCCCCCCCCCCCCCCCCCCCCCCCCCAAAAACATGTTGGCATGTTTGTAAGTAGTTGGTTCCTTAAATTTAATAAGCGTTGAAAAAACATTAGCTTACTAATGTGCTGTAGTTTGTTAAATACTTCTTTTTCTCTTTTCAGAAATCGTGAAATGTGTCTTGTCTGTGCACATGTCGCGTGTACGTGTGTCTCCTGTCGCGAACGTACTTGCGCTACACGCGACATGCGACGTATCTTCCGCCGTCAAGCTTTCTGACCACATCCACATCCACCCGATTTTGCTGCAACGATGGCGTCGACGATTACGTCATCACGTGAGTGACGTAAAACCGATGTAATGACGTGTATGTAAGGGTTTAAATCGGAGTTTCTATACCTGGGGAGGATTGTTAATAGAGTCGATCTTAATAAAACAGTTCATTGCAAAATTTGGAGCTGAAATAATCAAACGCACAAATATACCGAGCAAAATAACATTATGCAGGAAACCAATTTTTCAGCGCTGTGAACCGTAGTGAAGTTTCCGTGTTAATTGTTCTTACTTGCGTCGTAACAATCGTGTGACAAAACATCCATTATATTTTCGTCACTGCTTTTTAAACATTTTAAGGCAAAACCGAGTTTCCTAAACTAAAAGCGAAAAATCTCAGTTACCGTCTGACTTTCATGTTAACCATTGAAGATTTTAAACATTGTCGCATTCTAAAAGTTTCTTATATGTTTGCAATAAGATCCTCAGTATACACAATATTTACGAGCTGAGGTTTTAATGTTTCCAGGTTGGACTGATTCGTACAGCGATGGAACGTGACCCGGTGACGCAGAGAAATCTTAAACTTCTGCAATTTATCACCTCTCTGCCTGTCCTCTTGGTGGCGCTAAGGCGTCGGTTGATAAAAATCCCTGATTTGGGAGGATTGCTGACTCCGCTATCAGGTGATGAATAATTGAACGGGAAGAGTTGAGTTTATTTCGCGTGGTGAACATAG
>QLIY01001610.1:0-32867 GCA_003260075.1 Phallusia mammillata | reverse complement strand
AAGAGGGTGTTAGTTAATTGCATTTTGCTGTAATTATCGAGTCGGGTTAACATTTTTGAAACCGGATTGTTAAAATAGACTAAAAGATGAGGCAATGTTGCGAACGAATGACAAAAATGAAGTTGGCTGAACAGTTGAAAAATGCCCAAAGTAACCCAGACTGGCAAGAAACAAGTTTTTAAAGAAACAATACAGTACATAGACAACCATGCACTGTATTAATAATGTACAGCAAATAAGAATACTTGATTCAGGTATTCAATTTAGTCATTATAATAAGTACTGCTATGTAAATGAGTGAATGTCAAAATTCCAACTTCATTGCCAGCTCTTTAACAGAGTCAACAATCGGTGGCTTTTTTATCTCAAGCCAAAAATATTGAACAAACTGCAGGGCCTTGCACACATGGGGGCAGTATTCATAGTTAATTGCATAATAATAAGACAGAAGGGCAACAACACCCTGCACAATCGAGTCTACCTGCATTACAATGTTCTTTTCCGACATTAGGCAGATTTTTTGAATTTTTACAAGTGTCCCAAATAAAATAAGAACTGGTTGGTGGCGGTCTGGTAAGTCATTTTTTACATCCTCATAGGTTTTATTGGTCTACAAGTACAAAGAGTTATGTAGATGCATCAAAGACACTATATTTATGTTAGAATATAGTAAGTTCATTAAAAAAATAAATTTATTGTCATTTTACCGGATAAAGGTCCAGAAGATATCTCTCCGAGCCAAAGTGTTTCTTTGTCTTATTTGCCAAAAGGTTAGTTAAAAGCCACAACCCAATAACAAGTTTCCAGTCCGTTGGCAAAAATAACGATTATTATTTTTAGATAACATTTACATATGTCTAAAAATATGGTAGACTTACCCTGGTTGGTGTTGTCTTCCTCAATAGGAATCTGTTTCAATATTCTTTCAAGTTTGGACCCAGTTTGGACTTCCTGTACATAAGCAATTACTTTGTCAAACAAAATTTCCCCATTTGTCTGCAGTTTGTCCAAGGTAGGATTAATTTGTTGAATTATGTTTTAAAAAATAATAAAAAATAAAAATGCCCTTAATAGCTGCAAACCAAACAAGCCAACAATAGCACACACATACAACTGGCCTGTTTCATCTGTGCTGTATGTCCTGTTGTGGCATCGCACAGACTACTAGGTGATGCATGGGGTTGCACCCTGTGCTCCCAACAAACTGGAGTGCCGTTGAATGGCTACACTAGCCAATGCGGCCGATCTCTCGTCACCAGCTGCACTGATGAGACCTTATAGGTCGAAACAGTGTGCACTGTCTGCAGCTTATCACTTATTGGCTCTATGCTTTTACCTTACTTCATCAAATGTAGATATTGCAGGCCACTCCTTTGTCATTGTCTGTGGTGTAGGTTTATTATCTGCTATGTATTTTTGTCGGAAGTAAAATGTTTGTGCCATTAACTCTGATTTTTTGTTTTGTTTCGGAGAATGATTGGTTTCATAAATTCTTGCTTCAGGTTCTGAATCAATGTTATTTTAAAAAGTATTTTCATGAGAAACATGCATGATTATAAAATGTGATATTCCACAGTAAAACAGCATTATGTGGTATGACCAGACATGGGGCCATTCGTATTCGTCATTCGTATTCGAATGCATTCGAATACAGGTTTTGCCACCTTCGTGCTGCATTCGAATGATTTTGGATTTCGTTCGATAGTGCATGAATACAATTCGAATAGTTGAAGTTAACTTTTGAACCAACAATTCATGAATACAAAAACTTGAGTAAATTTATTCGAATACAATTCGAATTGTTGTAGGTTTTTGCCAACCTAAGAATTTGCAAATTCGAATACACGATATTATTTACGAATACAATTCGAATTGTTGTCGGCCTTTGGCAAGGTAACAATTCGTAAAATCGAATACATGACTACATTTGTACGAATACCATTCGAATTGTTGTCAGCCTGTGGCTACGTAACAATTCGCAAAATCGAATACATGACTACATTTTTACGAATACAATTCGAATTGTTGTCAGCCTTTGGCAACGTAAGATACGTAAAATCGAATACATGACTACATTTTTACGAATACAATTCGAATTGTTGATTACCTCCAGACTAGAAGTAGTCGAGAATATTTTGCTATATTTTTGCCAAATAGATTCGAATACAATTCAAATTGGCAGTGAATGTGACCTGATTTGACAAGTTTTTGTTTATGTTACGAAACAATGACATATAGAAGTTTAATTGTGACGTTACATAAATGGAATTGTGTTACAAAGCTTGCAACATTGGGTTGTTCTCAGCACATGACAGGTGTAGCGTGTTCATGAAGCAAACATCTCATGTAAATTTGGTGAAATTTATATAACGGAGACTTAAATCAGTCAAGCTAATGTGGCAAAAAAGCTCGTTGGTTTACATTTTTACCAATAAATTTGCAATTCATAAACCCATGTTACTTTTTGATCGAATACCTTTTAAGTTTCGGGGCATTTTATTTCTTTTATTTTCCGCAACTACAAATATCCAAATCGGTGCATTCGAATGTTATTCGAATTGTTTGCTTCTTACAACAACTGAACAATTCGTGAATACAAATAACTAGAACTATTAATTCGAATACAATTCGGATTGCTTCATTTAAAAAAGTACGAAGTACTCATGAATACGAATACACGCGTGGGGTTTATTCGAATAGTATTCAAATTACACGTTGTTGTTTTTTGGTCAACTATTCATGAATACTAATACTTGACACGCTTTATTCGAATACAATTCGAATTGCTGCCACCTTAACATTACGAAACAATTCGTGAATACGAATACCTGACTCGCATTATTCGAATACAATTCGAATTGCCGAACTTTAAAAAGTGCGTAGAATTCATGAATACGAATACATGCCTTGGTTTATTCGAATAGTATTCGAATTACTTGTCGTTGTAGTTTGGTCAACAATTCATGAATACAAATACTTGACTCGTTTTATTCGAATACCATTCGAATTGCTGTCACTCAAAAATTACCAAAGTATTCATGAATTCGAATACAATCATGCAGGTATTCGTAAGTATTCGAATACAGGACGCGTGTATTCGACCCCATGTCTGGGTATGACATGTATTCATTGTAAGTAGCACCTAAAACAAGGCATGATGTTTAACACACCTATGTTACACAAAATAAACATGAATAAATAAAGTGGTTTTGTTCAAACACAAACAATTGCTTCACAGGAAGTGTGTCTTAAGAATGTACATTCTACAGACAAGATAGTATAGTGACCACCAAGCACATCCTATTGTTGACAAAGAAATACTAGTTACTGAAATGAAAATGTTTCTGTAGATCTGATGTTCATGATTACTTTGAAAATAATCTAGATGATGTTTTGACAAGTGAAATTACTAGGATGAAAAATCCTTTTTGCTGTTTCCATGAGTCCTTCAAAGGCAAAACAGTTTGGATGCAAACCTTTGTTAGGAACACCATTATTTCCAAAAGACTTGCACTTGCAGTGCTAGTACTACTAAATAGAAAAACAGTTTCTCAGTTGTCATTTGGAATCAAGGAAGAAGCTATCAATTATCATGCCCAAACTATAACTTTATGATTCATTTTGGTTGTAAAAAGGAAGCACAAGGTTTAATAATATGGTTTAAATTTAAGTGAGAGTGTTGTAAATTTTAAAGCTTGAAGGAGTTTTGCACTTAAAAAAAGCAATTACAAGCTATTTGCCAGCAAATAAAGCAGCAATTATAGCAGTTAAAAATCTGAAAGACAAATAATAGTCTGTACACAAAAATTCAAAAAAAGATGTTAAAATAAACAAGTTCTGACACAAATGTAAAGTGGTTGTTAAATTTGTCAGTTATGATACCAATAAACAGCTGTATGGCTAGTTTTTTGTGTGACAATTATAATCTGTGAAGGTCATATAATATGTTGAAAACGCTGACTGTGGCCATAAGGTAACTTAAATGAAATATGACCATTTTTTTGAATGTTGTCGAACTGAAATACTTCGACCTTTTTCGAATCATTACTTTTTTTTCTATATTCTTGTTGTGTTTTACCGTATTTACAACCGCTTAGTTTCGAGTCTGTGTCACGTGTGTTTTTGTTCCACATTATTACTGCATGTTATGGTGTTTAGGCTAAACAGTTTAGCCGTCGCTGTGCAAGTAAACAAAATACACAAATGATGCCGTCTGCTATTTACACTCGTGTACATTATTGCGTAACAAAAATTACGTCACAATGGAGTTTCTAATTAAGATTTGTATTACTTGTTTTTCTACACAAAACAATGGCTAGAAAACTATAAATGTAGGTTTTCTATATATTGCCAACTTATATATGTTCAATAAAGGCTAAAATTTTGAGCAGCACCCCCACAAATTTTAGGCACGAGCCGCCACTGTAAAACAGTAAGAATGTTGTGTCCTTATTCCGGCCAAGATTTTATCATGTCTTGCTTGGAATACTTGAAACATATTTGGCTGAAAAGATGATTACCTCGCTATCATCTTTAATATCTCTAGCTGATGAAGAATCGTCCTCTGTACAGATTTTTGTTGACATAAGAATATAGTAATATTCTTGCGAAAAAAACGTTAACCACTCCTTTCCTATTTATCAATTTAGCTTACATTATGTTATCGTTGTGCTGTATGTATCGTACTAGCCTATAATAATCCAAACAATACAGCAGTCTAACGCATACAAGACGCTACATTTTCCGATTACTTCCAAAGAACCTTATTGAAACGAGTTGAAGTTAAAGTGGTCAACGATATACCTAAATGACTAAATAAGCAATCAATTGTGCAGAAGGACAAAGTGATCAGAAATATACACAAAGGCAAAAATAAGCGATCACTTATGCCACCGAATGGTCTACAATAAGTGAAACGGGGCGCAAGCACAAAAATACTGGTTCGAAAAGTAGTCCACATGCAAAGAATTGGTTTTTGATAAAATAAAATTGCTGTAAATTGAGCAATTATTTGGTGTCCATTATTTTGTGTTAATTTCGCCACTGGTTTAATAGGTAGGGTTGCCATCGATCTGGAAACAGAAAGGTAACATATCGCGAATTTCCTCACCAAATATTTTACGAAAGATGTTTAGGGGAAATACTGACAGTTTTGCAAAAAAGTGCATGCCAAGTAAAATGTTTGACAATTTCCAGTGTTGCCAGACAAAATTTTCACTCGTCATTTTATGCGACATTGCGCTCAAGAACCTTTCTACAAAATAGCTAAAAGTGGGTCATTTATTTAAATTTCTGTTGTTAAACGAAACTCAGGAAATTTATTTTAGTTTTTTACTGATACGTTTAAATTGTAACGAATTTGGTCTCAATATACCCGAGAATCAAAAAAGTTTGGTTGTTGGGTACAAATTACAGGATCTTGACTAATTTTAGGGGCAGATTAAGTCTCTTGACTTTCTGTCGTCCCTTTTAACATTGTCCGACCCTCTGCGATAGCCTTTGCTTTGCACGTAGAGATATGAAGGCATTGTTGTGAAATCACATGAGAAGTCTCACAAAACACAACATTTTGCAACACCTCATATTTAACGATGAAGTTTGTTTTACAGTTATAACTATGGCAAAAAGCAGCAGCCCACTTTTGATATTTGCTGCAAAATTTTCAAGCCCACCTATCAACACTGAATTTAAATGCAACCAATCAGGAAAATTGTTGCCGTTAAAAAATCAATTTTATGTTTTTTTATTATTAAATTGATTTTTTGCTCGACAAATTTTGCCAAAAACTGAATAGCATACACTTGCAGAATCAAAACGACTGTGATTTCTCGCGATTATACAATTTATTATTTGCGAAGCACAACGATCAAACATCGGTAAAGCGCACCTTTGTCATATTATAGCGATACAATGTTATACAATGTGCTTAGATACAACGTTATGCTGATAATGGTTGTTTCCGTTGAAGACAGGTGTCTAAACAAATTCCAAAGATGTTCTTCTGGACAAATATAATGTAAATATTTAACGTTGTTGTTGCAATTTTTACAAACCTTATTCAGCCACAAAATGTCATGTGACCAATTAACCCTAAGTTTTTGGACTTATAATGGAGCAGTTTAAAGATTAGTCGGTCACTGGAGCCACTGGGCAAGACGACGGAATGACGTAACCAGCTTGACCAAAAATTTCAACTCGGTCAATCGTCATAGTAATGACATCATCAATAGGACAAATGCATCTGCTGTATATGTCGTTGATTTCACGGGAAGTCAGAACTCGTGGCCACATCATATAGTTGCTAATTGTTCCACTGAAAAAATAAAAATTGTTTCGCATGAAACGAAACCATTAATATTGCTTTTCTTTGAAATTATTCGATTAAACAAACTATGCTGAAAAAAAAATCTGACATAATTTGACTTCGAAATAAATGAAATAAGTGATGAATATTGTATTGTTTCAGTTGGATTACTGAGAAAGGAAACACGTTTTTAATAATGGCAATCCGATGTGTTTTGGAGTATAATTTTGCACCAATTGGAGCCAGGTGGTCCGCAAAATCAAAATGGAATTTTACGTGGCCATAAAATGAGTATACACCATGATCTACCTACTTAATACCTGAATGACTGAGAAGGACTCAGTCCGCCAGCATTTATCGCGTCTTGATCCTGGGCCAAAATTAAACTTCCGCCTCCAGTGGTTGGAAGAAAATTGCCATATATGTTGCCAGTTTGAAATCCATCCACGTACGCCACTGCGGTTAGTTTATCGAACGTGACGCACAAGTGAGCCTGGAAAATGTACCACATAACAAACTGAGATGATTATTAAATATAAAATCTGGCCGTTGAAAGTTCCCTATTCTGTAACTATTTTCGTCGTTAAACCCGACAAAAGACCCAGATTTTTGTGTCCTAGCGCGCTATATGACTTGTAAGTTGTTTTAGGCCCCTTTTTAGACGATTATGGTCTGATAGCATTACAGAACACTTACCCGGGTATTAGCTGACAATGTCACAGGGATGTTGTATACTGCCATATTAATATGAAGTTGTAGGTTGGTGGGGGAAGTAAGGAAAATAAGAAAATCATTTTGTGCAGCACTTGTAGCATAGCTGGCCACAGAAACATGGTGAGAAAAATCTGTGACGTTTACCCAGAAACAAGCGGTGGCTGCTTTGAGGCTAGGTACGTAACGACGATACCAGACGAAGTCCTGGTTTTGAAGTTTCCTTGGAAAGCTGTATGTCACTGCGGGGCAAGCTGAAATGTTCAAATTCTGTATTTCACATCAAATACATGTGGTTGCACGGTGGAAGTGCTTTCGTCTTTTCATTAGTAAATTATTAATGGTTTGGACATATCATTTTTTACCAAATTATTGACAACAACAAACCTCTGGTTTTTGTATTTGTCAGGCCTTCAACCTTGACTTTCAAGTCATCAACCTCCATTTGCAACTTTGGCGAAGCCGAACCTAAAATCAAGTAAATCAACATTATTTAGGTGGATTGTAAAATATGCGTGGCAATAAAATGTATTCTTATACTTCCAGGGGGACCTTGTTCTCCTTGTTTGCCTCGTAAACCTATCAGTTAAAAATAGATTGTTTAAGAAGTCAAACTTATGCGTTAATTGACAATCACTTACCTTCAAGATATGGCTCTTGACCCGGCAAAATCGCTACCGGAGCACACAACTGTAGTTTGTTGCATTGATCCTGAGAACGAACAACATCGACCAACAGAACAGCAAAAACAATGCGAAGAAATTCCATCATGAGTTGAATAGAAAGTCAAGCTAAAAGTACATTTGATGATAACATAAAACTTAGCAAATCTTCAAAAAGCAACAATTGTTACCTTGTAGGTTGACGTTTGTAGAAAGTATGTATCACCGTTTCATTTTCCATGCTTATATGTAGGCTCCACGTAATTTTTTTAGCACATGTTGCTGTAAGTGGAATAATCCTTTAGCCTTTACCTTCAAAGTAAACTTGATACGCGACTGCAGATGAAAACGTGTAATTACAACAAGAAGCTTTGCAAAGTTTGTGGTATATTAAATTTTGGGACATCATAAAGCAGAAAACGTTTAAAACGAGTCACGTTTGATGTCAAGCATTTGGTCTGGGGGTATTTTCAGTCTTAACTCAACAGAATCGACATGTACATCGGTCTTGCACAACTGAAAACACCAGTTTATTTTCTAAATCATTTATTTATTTTTCTATAATATAACTCGCTTCCCAGGGACGGTAATAATGCTGCATAAATAAAAATTTAAAAAAGGTTTTTACCAAAACTTCACTTCAACTGTCTTGTTGAAGACGGATTTTTAGGGTAAACTTTATTTGTTAAAAATCAATGATTTAACACAAGGGGTTAACCAACAAAACACAACGTTTGTAAAACAAATGCTGTAGCATACCGTAACTATATTTTTTCAAAAGTGATATTGTATACTATTATAGTATACAATATCTAGTACTATATATATAGTACTAGGGCTCGAGAAGCACACAATGAAATTCGCTGACGCTAACCAGTTGAGCAGCTTGTAGAACGGCTTTATGTAATACGGATATGCCTGTAATTTAGAGAATATGAATGGTAATTCAATGACGGCAAGTGACGTTTTTTAAAGAAACCAAACAGTCTAGGCAAGAAATTTGGACATGATGCTATGCTGAATAAAAATGAATCAAAAATTAGAAAATTTGCAAGAAAGGCGACAAAAACAAAATTGCAGCTTGTCTGGTCAAAATATTAAAACTGTAAACTAAATAAAAAGTCTTGTGAAAAAAAAACAGCTTATACAATATTAAAATTACATACATCTGAAACAAACAGGCGTTTTGTGTCTGGCCTTCCGAGTTGTATGTTTATGAAACAAAACTACTTGGGGCTGAAATCATCGATTAAACTTAAATTGTACGTCAACGCATGCCGCATGCAACTCTCGTTTGACACGCATATGTATGGTGGCCTATGAGTGCCACCTAAAAAACATGACATTAAAATAGAAAATTAACTTCAAATAGCGAAGTAATTTGAAAACTCAAATGAAAATTCAAATAAAATTGATTTGTGAATTAAAAGTGATTTTAAAACGAAAAGTGATTTGAAAATAAAAAATGATTTTCAAACGAAAAGTGAAATGAAAACGAAAAGTGATTTGAAAACGAAAAGTGATTTGAAAATAAAAAGTGATTTGCAAACGAAAAGTGATTTGAAAACGAACAGTAATTTGAAAACGAAAAGTGATTTGAAAATAGAAAGTGATTTGCAAACGAAAAGTGAAATGAAAACGAAAAGTGATTTGAAAACAAAAAGTGATTTGAAAATGAAAAGTGATTTGGAAACGAAAAGTGACTTGAAAATGTTTTTTCGCTGTCTCGACGTGGCCGAGGCGTGCCAGTGCCAAGTGTTTCCGAAAACATTTTTTTCTACAGTTTCGTCAATCGCGCAATTTTTGCTTTCAGAAGGTCAAATATGTAAACCAACTTACATCAATTCTTTAGGTAAAATATATGATGATTTTAATGGCATAACATATAATAAAATAGTTTGTGCAACACAATGCAGTGCTACGGTTAGATGCACTTATGTGGAGTTATGAAAAGTCCGCTACAATCAGTTGGTAACTTGGTATTGTTGGTAGAAAATATAAAACATGCAACTTTTGGAAAATGGAATTTGCGCATGCTTATTTAAATATAGTGTTTTGTTTAGTTGGTAAAACAATTCGTTTGAGTGGAAATGTCTTGTGAGTGGAAAGACGACATGGTGTTGGCCACAGCATTACAAGAGTATGTCAAAAAGTCAATCAAAAGTCAAAATCAAATGAATCCTTTGTCCGCCTCTGTTTCATTTCATTTTTAAATTTGCCCCATGCTTCAGCCATTTGGAATAATTTGTTTTCGGTAAGACACACAATAAGGCTACATTAAAACTGACCAAACGAAACAAATTCCCGCGTAATGCGTACCCAACAATAACACCTACTATCACAGTGTTTCAAACAAACTTTACACATACACAATAAAACGGGGCAACTTACTTTGCACATGAATATCAAAACGTGGCAAATTCATGTACAGCTATTCGCACTGTAAATCAAATAAGTAATTGTAGTGCAAAAATGCGCTTTCCAAGTTATCAGACTGGTATCAAAAATGTCAAAAATGTTTTCGGAAACACTTGGCACTGGCACGCCTCGGCCACGTCGAGACAGCGAAAAAACTTTTTCAAATCACTTTTCGTTTTAAAATCATTTTTTATTTCAAATCACTTTTCGTTTTCAAATCACTTTCGTTTTCAAATCACTTTCGTTTTCATTTCACTTTTCGTTTGCAAATCACTTTTCATTTTCAAATCACTTTTCGTTTTCAAATCACTTTTCGTTTTCAAATCACTTTTCGTTTTCAAATCACTTTTCGTTTTCATTTCAATTTTCGTTTTCAAATCACTTTTCGTTTTCATTTCACTTTTCGTTTGAAAATCATTTTTTATTTTCAAATCACTTTTCGTTTTAAAATCACTTTTAATTCACAAATCAATTTTATTTGAATTTTCATTTGAGTTTTCAAATTACTTCGCTATTTTAAGTTAATTTTCTATTTTAATGTCATGTTTTTTAGGTGGCACTCATAGGCCACCATACATATGTATTTGAATATAAACTCACCTAAACAATTTAAAATAACCAGTAACTTTTTTGTTCACTGCATGTGTTTTTGATGCATCTTTTAGCCTTTGGGTTTTGTAATGAAAACAAAAACTAGTTGCATCGCGAATCTTAAGTAGTTTCATTGTTGGGGTTACCATCACGGATAGCACTACGGTGCGGTACGCAGAAAAAGTAATCAAAAACTACGGTACCCAAAGAAAGCAGATTTTTATGCACGGTACGCTCATCTACCAGAGCGTACAACCAAAAGCGTACCGTACCATCTTATTGGTACCCAAAATAAATGTCAGGCAAATGGTCCTTTTTAGTATCGTTTCCATTTGTAAAGGACATTGATTAACCGCAATTAAAGTTATTCAACGAAATAACAAATCTGCTCTAAGACCCTGATCTTGCCAATTGTATCATCAGAGAAGCGCACATGACAAAAATAAAGATTGAATCAACACTTGTGAATGATTCTTAAATTAGTTAAATAAAGTTGGTTCAACTTGTAACTTTATTTGTACCAAGGATTTGACATTAAAAACATATGCGATAGGTACCGTACCATACTGCCACCATTGCCTGTGATTTTAGCATCTACATGGTTTTAACAATTTTAAAATACCACTCCAATGTTAATGATAGTCGATAGTCGAAAGTCTAAAAGGCAAGATTACAGAATTATTTTTTGCAGAAACACTCTTTGCAAATAATGGTGTCGATTTCACGTTATTTTTGCAGGAGCATTTAGTGGTTTCGTAACCAATGGACTGAAGTTATAAGAATCTTATCTTACAGATTATTGCAGCGAAGTGCTTGTCTATAATTGTGACCTGTCACATATTACAAATTCAATCACGAGTTTGAAGACATTTTGTGGCATATAAACCAAAAGCAACAATTATTTATATCTTTCCACTTTGGATACCAAATATTCACTATTTCCACACTCTCGACCTTACTTGTAATAATTGCTTTTTTTGTTCATGAGACTACAAAATGCATTGAATTCCTCGAGCCGGTATATCAATTGTTCAATCTTTGTGGGGTTTATTTGATGAAAAGGTTTGAAGTAAAAAAGTATGGCCACTTACGAGCTTTTTTGCACCTATAAAACAGAGTTTGCAAAAAAGTCAGGGTTTGCAAAAAATAGTTCTGAGAAATGTGTTGAACCCCAATGCCCTACTACACCAGGGTGTCTTATACTTTCTAGTTCCGTCGCAACGAACTGAAAAAAGCCTTTGTCCGCATGCAACGTATTTAGTAGAGTTTATTTCTCTTGGTGAAAGTTATCATTGCGACATAACTGCATTAAAGCAATCACCAAGCCGAAAATAGCTGCACAAGCGAAGTTCAATTTCAAGCGTGACGTTTGTTAAGTTTCGATGCGCTTGACCGATTTTTTTTTCATTCTTCGCGAATTGTAGAGCGTGTTGATATACAACTTTTTTGTACTACGTAAATAATAATGTTTTGGAGCAAATTTTTAGGAGATATGGAGGGTAGCTGACTTTTTAGGGCTCAGTAGACGACTAAATTTTACATTTTTTGGAATTTTAAGGGCAATTCATAATATTGTGCTGAGGATCAATCCTTTCCAATCTGACACGAATTCAGCGAGAATGGCTAGTTTGCCAGTTCGTTATGGGATCGTCTTGTCTTCTGATACCCTGGACAGTCCAGTGCATAAAGGTATGCGCGAGAGTTCCATGTTTTTGAAGTAAGTAGTATAAATGCTAAAATAACAAGGTATATCAGAGAACGCATAATATAAAGCGTTGTAAAGACATAAAACAACAGTAACAAAATCCATTCTAGCACACATTTTTACCCAAGACAACTTTTGCAAGCTTTTCAAAATACCTAATTTGTTTTTAATTTTATTCTGAAAGTCCTTTTCTTTTTTTCTGTTTTTTTGTATGATATTTCCTCATGCGAGAAAAAAAACGTACGATAGTTAAAATATATTCTCTCAATCTGATATATATCTACACACTTTAATTCTTTCCATTTTAACTTTTTCAAAAGCATTTATAGATTCCTATATTTTTCGAAGAGAAATGTTTAGTTAAAAATGCTATGTACGATTTTTCAATTTCCGACAAAAGCCTGAGAAAGTAAATTTTGATGACGCATGATTTGTTTCCACTTTTCACGATCTAATTTTTTTCGGTAAGTGAGCTGCATCCATTGCACAATATTTGCACCATGTTCTTTTTAGCAAACAAGGGTTCAATTGCCACATATAAATGACATTAACACACATATGATGAAATAAATTAGTGAACGGAAATTAATTAGAAAAAAAGAAACATCACATTGTAAAGAATATGTCCCCATATGTAATATCTGTTGTTGGTAAAATTGTATTGAAATATACATCCCAGGGTTAATTGGAGTCAAACAACTTCTACTAGATGGTAGGTACCTGTGGTAATTTAGACTGTTCTCATTAGATTGGCATTTGTCTAAATCTGGACTTGTCTTAGATTTTAAATTGTGTCAAAGGCCACAACAATGTTTACATGCATTCTGCTGCCACATTCCACTGTAAGGTTTTTTCACATGTTGCAGGTTTTTGCAACTGTTAACAATTACAAAAGTATGTTGCCTCAACTGACAAACATCCAAACTCAATGTTAACTGTTTGTTTTCCACAACAAGTGAAATATTTCAGAATTACATGGATGTATTTGTTTTAATAACTGAATCTTTTTTAATGGTTTATATTCTTTTCACGGACCTTTGTTACACAAAACTCATATTTAACTACTTTTCTAGTTGATAGAAATCAGCCTTGGAATTGATTATGCACTAAATTTCACAACATAACAATCAACAGAACAGGATAATGAATAAAAAATCATTACAACAACCACAATGAGTACATGGGTGGAAACCCCCCCCCCCATAACAATCAACAGAACAGGATAATGAATAAAAAATCATTACAACAAATACAATGAGTACATGGGTGGAAATACCTACGCGCTTTATCTATATTCAACACACGTTCATATAACAATTCAAACAATTTGTGTGTTGTTGAATACTGTTTTTTGAAACAAAAAGAAATATAATGGGAGCATTTAACCTACATTGGTTTCACCCAGGTACTGTTCATTGAATGTGTTTTTTCTTCTTCTGAATTTCCAATCTCATCTTAAGACATGAGTCACAAATTGGTATTTGGTCACTTATTTTCTGTATGTATTGGTAATCCTTCTTCGTTGTGAAGTAGGTGGTAATTAAAATCCCAAGCACTTTCTCAGTGATCAATGCAACAGCTTTGATTTTTTAAAATTTTACTGTCTGATCACAGTGAATTTACAAGTTGCTCCGCTGTTTTTAATTTAGTGATTTATTGAATGTCGTTACGGAGCTTCAAGTACATGGAGATTTTCACAGACTTAAACTTTTCCTCAGTGTTTCATACCGGAACGGAACGGAACGAAACCAAATAACGTTATTCGTTAAGAGCAATTTTTTTTATTTCGTTATTTGGTTCTGGACCGATATTTTCATTCCGTTCCGCTCTGACCGAAATAAATTTATAACGGTATTTTTCGGTATTTCGGTTTTAAAAAAGGAACATTTATTTGTGGTCTTAACAACTATTCAGCGAAAAAAGAAAGAAAGTTGCAATATTGCCGGTAGTTGTTACGTGACATAACATTTGTCAATGATGGTAAAACGGATGTAAATTGTAGGACTTTCAATTTTTATTATAGCTTAAAGACGCGAAATTTTAAGCAATTGTTTCGTGTCAAATGTCCCGAACGAAATACCGGAATAAAAAATATCGTATTTCGTTCCGTTCTGGTATTTTGAATATTTTTATTGCGGTATTTCGTTCCTGTATTTGAGCCAAAAATTATTTATTTTGTTCCGGTATAACGCTCCGTTCCGTTCCTGTACGAAACACTGCTTTTCCTAAACCTGGATGTTTATGTACGTATTGTTGCCAAGTTTTTCTAACAAAATTTTTTTATAGGTGCCTTGAAAGGCAAAACATTTTTTCTATGCTTTTTTTAAATGTAATCATTAACCCCTTAACTGTGTTTACTGTGCTAGTGTGTATGTAACTTTCCTTTGCAACATAGCACTAATTCCGAAACATAATCTATTCAACATTACTAATACATCACACTTTGCTTTAAAGTTTTAAAAGTAACATATATTTACAAAATCATATGTACATGATGAAAAACAGATCAAATATGTAATGATTTACATGATGAAAAACAGATCAAATATATACAAACTTCCAAAGCTGCAACAAATATTTGAGGAATTTTTGCTATCGTTTAAGTTGATTTTTGTTTTTGTCTCCCCCCCCCCACTAATTCCGAAACATAATCTATTCAACATTACTAATACATCACACTTAAGGGCGCTGTTGATTGGAAGCAACAGACAAACGCTCAATACATAAGCATCAGGTGGCATCTTGATTCCTCCAATGCTCAAATATCCCATGACACAAATTGGAATCCAGCAAAAGAAGTCGGTCAAAATCAACCTCAAGATTCGTTTCTGCATCTTGGAACTAACATCATTGCTTCTGGATCCTTTCATACGGTTGCTCTGCTTGAAGATCAGAATATATGCAATCACCATATGGATGAACATAACAAAATTGATTGTAATGCGAAAAGCTAAAAATTCCCAAGCAAATTCACTGGTTGTGGAAAACAAACGCGGCATACAGACCCTTGTTTCTCCATAATATCCAAACTCCCCTTTGATTGGGTTACGAGAAAACGTTTCCTTAATAGTTTTTTTCACATCGTTCCAACTTTTTGGTTTCATACCGTTAATCTTTTCTGCAAGAAATGACATGTTTTTTCTGGAAACAAAGTCATTTCCAAAAATGTTGTTTGGAAACCAAACATCAGTTGAAAAATCCTTGGGGCTAAAGGGGAGCATTAAAATAAAGAAAAAAAACTTGTAAGTGGAAATGGTGTGTGACTGTTGACGTGAGGTGGTCGGTGCTCAATTAAACAGAACAATTGAAAGGAGTAGTATTCTTTCCTCTCGTCTGTGACGTAACAAAACCGATATTGGATCATACTTGCGCGTTGTAATCCTGTTGAACCAGATAACAGAATCTATACTGCAGATTTGCGCAGTCTTTAACGCAGTGGTTCTTAACCGGTGTTCGATCGAACCCCAGGGGTTCGGTGACGCCGATTTAGGGGTTCGACGAAGGTATTTTTGAAGTACAAGACAAATACTCGTTTTCGTCAAACTTTAAGGTCTATATTCGTATAAAATGGCAATTTGTATTTGTCTAATATCGAAACGCTGGAAGGTTACACTAAGGCAGGGGTACACAACCTGCGGCCGGACGGCCCCCCCCCCCCCCCCCCCCCCCCCCCCCCCCCCCCCCCCCCCCCCCCCCCCCCCCCCCCCCCCCCCCCCCCCCCCCCCCCCCCCCCCCCCCATGTACTGGCGGCCGTGACGTAAATAAAACTCTTTTGCTAAATATTTTCTTTTTTAAACTGCTCTAAACAGTTCTTAACCATACGCGTCAGACTTTTTGTACACCATTGTGTGCCAACAATGCGAACAAACAGGTACCACAAGCATCACAATATAGATCATGACATCATAAACACTTAGGACTGATCTCTACGCTGTGCAGCTCAATCTGTGCACAAATTAAAACAAAAATAAACAGGTAAATGGCGGTCGTTTGTGAAATAAGAATCTGCGATACGGCCGTCCTAGCAAAAAGGTTGTGCACCCCAGCACTAAGGTTTTATTTTCTTTTTTTGACGTAACAAAGAACATTGTGCGCGTTGTTCGGAAGCAGAAAAACAACGAAATTTTGTTGGCAGCAAAAAAAAACTTTTTCTTGTTTGTGCACAGATGCTAAAATACAATACTTCATTTTGGTAAATACTTAAAATTGTCGGGATTAAAGCAATCCTGAAACAAGTTGCTTGTATTATTATGTCAGAATTTAACAACATGACAAACATTAAATGTTGCCACTACGTTGGAAAAAACTAGTTATGACTCACCAAACAAAATGGGTTAAAAACCTAGGATGTAACTTTGGGCTTCGACCAAATGCTGAAGATTATCGTAGGGGTTCGGCCGTTATAAAAAGGTTAAGAACCACTGCTTTAACGCATTACGGATGATACGGCCCACAGGTTGTAATTTTGTTACTCCTGGTTTGAACAATGTCTAACCGACACCCGTACAAACATAACACAAGTGTTAAAGAACATAACAGTAAACATATTTTGCGGTATGATTTATGTCGTACGTTGGCCCATAGAAATTGTTTTGAACTTGATTTGTTGAATTTTTTATTAAGTTGTTCCGTCCCGACCTTTAGTTCATTTTACTACAAAGTTTTTCTACCACGGCGCGCATCGGACACACAGCTTTGAAGAGTGTCAGAGGATGGCAGTCTTTATCTGTACTGATAAAATGTTATTACAACACTTCTCCGTTTTCACCTCAGTTGGTATTTTTCCATTTTCAAATATAATAACATTTCATCTGTACAGACATAATAAAATCTGTCAAAAAAATTGATAGGCAAAACCTAAATCGTACGGTTGGAGTGAAACACCATTATACAGATAAACAGTGCTCAACAAAAATATATGGACGGAGTTTAAGTCAAGATGTTTTTGGGTGCTACTTGTAATTTTCTGATATTTAACTCTCTGTTAAATGCACTCTGACACCCCTGACTACAAAATATAAATTACATGTTCAACATTGTGGGGCGTTTAATTGACTATCTATACCACAGCGACATGCTTTTCGCAATACAGTGCAGACAAGTGAAGGTATACACGGTGTGAGTCGCACAATGGAACCTGGCAGAAGTTTTATGTCACGCTCGTTTTTTTAGTAGTAGAGTAAAAGGGATAGGATAAAAAAAAACGGAAGAGACAATCTATACCTGCTTGTAAATCGGGTCTCACGAGAGTGAGGTGCATCATGTACGCCACACCAGGGCGAAACACAATGTCGACGCAGACAGATAAATTCTTTTACACAAAGGAGTCTCCAAAATTTTATAAACGTGTGGTTATGTTTATACTTCTACGGTCGATTAGTTTGCCAGATTTTTGTGCAGCTGGGACTAGACGAATGCTCTTTGATCGCTTTTAATATGCATGATGTGCGTGTTACGTTATTTTATAACATAACACGGTATATAAGACAAAGTAACATTTGAAATAAGCAACAAGAACTTCGTCACACAAATAGCCACAAACGTCATAAACACTCGGAACCCCCATACCTTTATATTAGGTTATGTAGGTAAAGCGTATTTGTCCAATCAGCATCCATAGGTGAATGGTCTCTTGTTTTTAAAGTGAACGTCTTTAACACGCTATTTCGTAGTATTTGGTTTGTACGCAATGTTTTATGCTTCACAAAAACTGTTAACCGCATTAACGGTGCCAAGTCAAGTGTGACTGACCACTTCTTCTTTCGAGTAAATGCCTTTCTCTCTCCTTTTTCAAACATTGCTCTCTCGTTTTCAGTATATATGAAGAGTTTAGAGTTGGAGTAAAAGACTCCACTGTGCATTTTGTGTTTACGTTGTAGTTCGCTGTATTTCGTGTCTCTATGTGTTTGTTTAACTAATTATTTGCTAAATATATTTCTAACCATACTAAATGCAGTGGCGTTGTTCTTTACTTTAGGATAGGCAACTCGATATATAACCAAATAGAACTTACGTGCGTCCTTATGGCTATCGTGTGAAAAAATGAGACTTATTTACTAGCTGATAAACATTAGGTTTATCACGGCAGCATAAGGCGCAACAGCGCGTAAAGGCCAATGTTCTTACACTGTTTTAATGCCACACCAGTATCATGATGATTAAAATCCATGTTTACTTTTAAATTGTCCAATATTTTTTTTGTGTCTTTTAGGCCTGAGCTTGTTTATTATATATCAGCACTATAAAAGATATAAAATAAAAGTTAAACTGTTTGCGTTGGATTTATGTTGTGTTGTTGCAATTGAAAGTACCGAAACATTTAAACACAAAACAAATCCTAAATAAGATTACTCTACTGTAGACAACCAGAAACAGCATCATGTAAATGGGTGCCCAAATACTTTTAATAGATAAATTGCCTTGTTACACTAACATATGATGACTAAATCCTCTACCGCCATGCAGAAAACTGCTGGTCGTGCTGTCGAAGGGCAAAGGGTTTTACCTTTTAGGTTTTAAATGTTTTGTTTAAGTATGATAATAAAAGTCTCAAAGAAACCGAATCGTCGCTAAGTTTATCATCGAGTTTCGAACGTGTGGTACGCGTTCCTGGCCAATACAAACACATGGCTAACGTTTTAACGATGCAAGCAATTGTGATGCAATGATAATTAATCAAGTAAGTCAAAAATGTGTGCTAAGTGCATTTTCTGATTGAAACGGAATTATAATGTATAAAAGTTTCGTTATTTGGTTCTATGTCGGCACATTATGCGAGGAGTACCTATTCCGCGCGTAGCATCGGATGTCGGTGCCAATACATTACTATCGGATCATCCCTGTTTAAAACCAAAACGGGTTTAGTGTCTCACATATTTAGTTATCTAAGCTAAAAGCCGTCGAAGATTTTTGCTCTATTAAAGATAAGGCCAAACGTATTAAATATAGACTTCTTTTTGGTGCTACCAAAATTTAAATACAAATGTTCATTTGTGATCACCCTTTAATAATATGACTTTCCGTTTAAATAACATGGTGATTAAATGAGCAACAGCAAAACACAACCAATAATTATGCATTGGAAGAATACAGCAAGCACTTTTTGACTTTTATCTCTCAGGTTCATTTGTTAAGCATCATGGCACAAATAAGAATAATGATCATCATCATTGTAGTCACAAAAAGACACATGTTGAAAGATGTCCAAATTCCGTCCATTGTATTGCTCACTTCTGTTAAAATACCTTTGTTTAATCATGTGACAAGCGGAGGTTTATCTATTGACAGGGGATACACTTACCAACACAAGTCTTTCCATCACTACCAAGAAAATATCCTACAGGGCAAATGCATATCGGTTTTCCTCTTCCATCGATCATGCACTTATAAGAACAACCTATTTCATTCTTTAAAAAATGGACGTCATTAATTTTTGCCCCAAACTTTGCAAAACCATACAAAAGACAATTACTTTGTCACAGGATGGATTGACTGTCTCCTTTTCGTCTCCAACAATGTTAAAAGGTCCAAGCACAATATTTCTCACACCTCTTTCAGCCCCAGCTTCATTTTCAACTGATCGTTTGACAATTATATCGTTTTCACAGTTCTGAAAAAATAATCATGTGTAAATTAAAAGTAAATTGAAAGAATGTGAATAGAAGTATTTTCCTACTATTTGACAGTTTTCATCCATATTTTTCTGGCAGATGTTCATGTTGCATGACATCCACAACTCCTGCTCTCTATCCTGTCTATGAGACCAACTGAAACCGAGAAAGGAAATTCCAAACACTCTTGGATCTGTCAGGTTGTAGATGATGTTTCCGTTTATAGTAAGAGGATCTTCAACTGCACATCTATAATTTTGTTCGTAAAATAACCACCTAACAATAATATTTTGTCTCAACCAGTTCTTTACCCGTTATCGACAAGTGGATAGATGAGAATCGCTTCGTTTTGGGATGGCTTGACGTCGCAGGTAATACCCTAAAATAAATGATTGTCTGTACAGTGGCAATATTTATGAATAAAACAACATGCAACATTTCGCACCTGTAAAACCAAATCGGTTTCGGTGTCAACATTAATTTTAACACCGATGTAAACAGGAGATCCAATTGTTATTGTCCGTTCATTTTCGATTGTCATAAAAGTATCTGATGTGTAACGAGCCATTTCCATGACAAAGGATGTTGAAGATTTGCCCAAATGAACGACAACTTGACTGTATAAAATAAAATTTCAGGCAAATTTAATTATTTCACAAAATATTTTCTTTTCCCTTCGCCAGTGTCTGAAAACAAAAAAATGTTTAAGCGGGTTGAAACCAGTAACACATGCAAAAATACACACGCACAAACACAAAAAATAAATTCTTTTGCTATGAGTGACTGCAACTGCAGACCGGGAAACAAGGTGCATAAACTCAACTAAAAGCACGCAAACTGGCAGAAATTGAGATAAAACGCAGAGGAAAAAGCTTGAAGGGGGTGTAAAATATCGAAGCGATTGTAGGCAACGTACTGTATGAATCGCCATCTCTTTAATATTGTATGTCAAAAAAGCTTGGCGCACGATACACAAGATTATAAAAAAGCAATTGGTAATTTTGATTTGTGAGGTATACATCGATAAAGCAATAAAATTTGGTTTTCACCCAATGAAACTCTCATCGAGTTGTTTGGCTGACGCCGGCTGAAAGTGTGGGGCTGACTTTACGGCCTATACTCAGCATTACCACAGAAAACCTGTCCGACTTTTTCAAACAAAGCAAGATATTGCTCTGAGCTACAATGTAATTTTAGCAGGGTAACCGCACATAAAAAGGTTTGATATATAAGGACATTCATGGGCAAATTTAACTAACACCACTATCGATGTTCCAGCGATAGTGTTTCCGGTAAAAAGTTGGCCGCAATTGCCTTGACCATTAGTCACGTTTCTGCCTTTGCCGTTTGCGGTTTTATGTTTATGTTGTGCAATTGTCTTTTGAAATAATAAAATACAGTGTTTTTTTATACTTTAATTTCTTGCAGTAGTAATGATCCAGAATCATTGCAGTCCTTTGGTTTATTTACGTAGAGATTTATTTAATAAGGCAATATTTATTAGGATTATAAAGTATTCATATGCTTTACTTAAAGTAATTGCATTTTAGTCTTACCTTATCATAACTGTCAGAGGCTGAGAAAGTGACACAACTTCGGTGCGATTGAACGCACATTGAAACCCCCCCCCCCCCCCCCCCCCCCCCCCCCCCCCCCCCCCCCCCCCCCCCCCCCCCCCCCCCCCCCCCCCCCCCCCCCCCCCCCCCCCCTGATGTTTCAAGAAGCAACAATTTGTAGGTCACAACAATCTCACTGTCGGTCTCCTGCATTTAACTTTTCAGTTAGGAGTAATTCCCAAACGAGTGAAATCGGACTACCATATTGACAAACCGAATGCATATTTACATTAATATTTGCTGAGCATTGCTGATGTCCAGCAGTGAATTCCACCTCATATGTGTCAGAATCATTGTTTTTAAGAGCAAAACAATTGACCAGAGGCTGCAGACCGTCATCGACCAGTTGAAGTTGGTGACCCGCTGTAGGCAACAAATTTCGCACGTAAGGCCCCGACAAGCTGCAACATAGAACGAATATTGTTTCCAAATCGATGCAATGCGTATTTTTGAAAAAACAGGATTTTATAGAAAATATTATGTCTTGTTAAAGTGCAAGAATTACTCTGTTTCAGTTTTATTTGTTTGAACCCAAAAATTATTTTCTAATTTTATTCAACACGATTCATACATTTGTGCTTTAGAAGAATGAGACCTTTGCAACTTACCTCGTTTTGACACCAGTAGATGAGCAATTAACAGTAAAATCTGAAAAAAGGATTAAATTAAGACATGAAAAACTTAATAACAACTATTAAAGTTGACTAATATTTTAAAGAAATGCTTGACTTGTGTACCTTCGCTATTCGTGTCTTCACTTTTACTGATTGTGACCCTGAATCCTTGGCGACCTCGTGACACGTCAGAGGTCATAAACATTCGAAAACTTGACCCATACGTTTCAAACAGGAACTGGTTGTGATTTCCCGTAATTTTTAAGTTTGGTGACGAGGGATCATCAGAAATCACCTTTATTCATCAAAAAGTCTAATTACAAGGTTTTCTTTCTTCCTGTGTGTTTAGAAAAGTAAAAGGTTTTAATTACAAACTTACGTAGACGAAATCATAAGATTCTTCCATATGAAGACTTTCGAAGTTGAACACGAATGAAACCGGCCCATCGGCTGCAAACTCCCAGATACAAACAGAATGGATGTCGTAGTCTGAAGGATAGTTTGGTGACGAGATGGTAATAGGTAGACTGGTGATAGTTGTTACTCCACATTCACTGGAATCAACTGAATCGTAGAACAGCGATTGTAGAAATTTCGACACATTTGGAAATAAACAGGCGAATTACGAGTGCATAATATCATAATCTATCGCATACCCGTTAATAATGTTTACTTATTAGCTGTGTGGAAGAAAAGTGTTTTTAACCGCCGTGTCAAATAAAATTGTTACTCTTTACAAAAAATCGTATTATACTTTAGTTAGAGCACAACTTTGCGAACAAGGGCAAACACCTGGTAATGATGTAGAACAGAGAAACCGCATTTTAACGTAAGAGCAATATTTTCTATGTTGTATTCTGGTAAACTGTGTCTGTTGATAATCCCCCCCTCTTTAGTAGAAAAGTTGATGTGTAGCGGCGCGATATAATTTATTCGGGTTTGTATATTTTTATGATAAAGTTTTGACTGCGCAATATTTTTGGTTAGTTGGAATGTGAAACAGTTGGTCAGTTGATTAGTAATGTTGTTTTGGTGAAGCCAAAGCACCATAAAGTAAAATGCTGAAATATGCATCTGAACGATATTAACTCTTGTTAATGACAACGCCAGGGAAGTACTGGGCAATTTTCTGAAGCTAACGCCTGACCGAATAGTGTGAACCTTAACCTATAGAACACTCTAATCATTGCAACAAACCCTTTTGTGTAGTTTGTAGTGCTCGACCCATATAGAGAGACACTATTAGAAAATCTCGACTTGAAAGAAATCGATCTCCAATTTAACCTTATTAGGAAGTATTTTGATGCTTTTGTTTGCAATACTGTTTCATCACACAAAATTAGATCACAATAAACTTCGATATAAAATAAAACGAAAATTTTTTTAACCAAGTTGTTTGGAAATAGAACGAAACCATTGCAAACATACTTTCAAGTAGGATGTTAAACAACCGAACAATTTTGCATCACAATTTACCGCCTTTTACTGATAGGGTAATATTCTTCGTAGTTTCGCTGGTCTTACAGTCGAAGAAAATGCTTCTAGAATTGTAGGCAACCACAAGACCAGATGCGTTACCAGTTAGTTCTCCAATATACAAGCCGTTTGTGTCGTTTCCTGCATATGCCTGGTGGTAATAAATGCAATAAAATTTAATGAAACGGAACACATGACATTTGCCCATAACTTAATGCTAAAATCATAAACGTGTGAAGACGTTTCATTAAAAGATGCTGGGTTAAATATAAATAATTTCCCGTTTTTGTCTTCCATTAAAAAGTTTAAATTGTTTAAATATCGAACTATATTTACTATCAACAATTAAGCTACCCGAATTTTTTTTCTTAGTGCAGTATTATGAGCGTTAATATGTTGCAAAGACGATCAGCTTAAACTACTCCTTTTAGCTTGAACATAATTTGTAGCTGACCCTAACTATTTAAGAGTGGCGAATTTTATGTATAAAACTTGGAATGTCTTTGGGGATCACCCATCAAATTCCATCGACTGGCTCTGAAACAATGAGGGTTCACTATTTTATGTTTGGTGAAGGGTACGCAAGGAATATTTAATAAATTTGTGTTACAGCAAAAATTTGCCTTTATGTGCTTTCTTTCGCTGCTTCTAGTTCATGTCAGTGATCAGATTTCATTAACTGTGACGTAACGAAGCGTCTGACATGATTGGTGCAGAAATCTCTATCGTAACAATACGTATGATGTCATTAGTGGTGTAATTTTGTGTTGACCACGTTTTGTAGTTTCTTTCTGTGCTGCAAGCAGCCTTTTTACTAGTCGCAGTTGTAATAGATCTAATTTAGTTTCGGAAGTATTTACGCGCTGACATTATAGTGTATTATGTGCAGCTAATTAAGCTAAAGTTATTAAATTGCTGAAACCTCTTAGTCCGTCAAAGTGCCTGTTATTCGGTCCTGGACTCCTAGGGCCGAATGCAGAAACCTGGATTATCTTTATTCACGGCTTAGCGCCAATCGAGGCTCAGCCGATCCCCGGATCATAGGCCCGGCTCAGCGGTATGCAGAAATTCGGATCAGGCTCGGCTCAGCCAAGCCGAGGATTTCGTCTGTCACTCATCACTGACGCCAAATTTTCTGTTGTGACTCAGCGTTTGTTTTTGGCGCGAATGGGTTTGGACGGCAAATTGCAGGAAGCCGCTAACATTTTGCAGTGGACAGAAATTAGGCGGACGGCGGCGAAAAAGGTTTAGACAGTGCGGAAACCGTTTTTTGTGGTCTTTGTATAAGATTGTTTCTCAATTTTGACAAAGAGTAGTTGTGTTCTCTTGAGAACATTTTGCTGGTATTAAGTTCAGTGTAAATAGCTTTATTACTAGGCACTATAACTCATTTATGATTTCAGGCACTATAACTCATTTATGATTATAGAACTATGTCTTCAATAGAAGTCTACAGCAAAAAGGCACGCCACAGCTTTGTTGATGCTGATAAAGAGTGGTTGGCAGCTTTGCTCACTGATGCGATAATTGCATGTAAATACTGCCCAAATGGTCACGTGCTATTTTGCCACCATTTTGTATTCGTTATCATTGTGAAATATACAGCCCATGCGGTCCGGACGTTACATGGTGTCAGAAGATTTGAATCGTATATTTTGAGATGGATCAGTTCAGGCCACCCACGTCAATGCGCTTTACATCAGGAAATACACCTGATATCTGGTGAAAATGGGCCCCCCCCCCCAACATGACGGTGAGTCTTTTGATCAATGGATCACTGATCTCAGAATATTGTTAAATGGTTGTGAATATGGTGAACACAAAGGCCGACACCTTAAAGACAAGATTGTGTATGGCATCCATGATGGTTGTGTTAGAGAAAGATTGCTGCGAGAAGCTGATCGGACACTGGTCAAAGCTTTACACATTTGTCAAGCTGCAGAAGCCAGCAGGGCACAAATAAAGTTGCCCCCCCCCCATATTATACCGCCGCGGAATTAAGTTCCAAACCGGGCAAGACGCAGGTCGCAATCTTCTACATTGCGCAGAGCAGGAGGCTCAAGATATATTTTCTAATTTTGTTTTCACCAATAAAGATAATGACGAAGATAATAACTATGAGAATGTCTTGCGGAAGTTCCGACAGTACTGTGAACCTCGAAGAAACTGTGTATTTGAGACATACAAGTTTGGGCAAAGAGANATCTCAGAATTTTGTTGAATGGTTGTGAATATGGTGAACACAAAGACAGACACCTAAGGGACAAGATTGTGTTTGGTATCCATGATGGTAGTGTTAGAGAAAGATTGCTGCGAGAAGCTGATCTGACACTGGCCAAAGCTTTACACATTTGTCAAGCTGCAGAAGCCAGCAAGGCACAAATAAAGCTGATGAAGGACAAGTCCAAACCGGAAGTCAACACCATTCACACCAAAAAGACTCACAATAGGTTCACCAGAAAGCCACAGAAACCAGTACAATACAATGCTCCAGTGTGCAGGTATTGTGGAAAGTGTGACCTAGCAGGAAAATGTCCAGCATATGGCAAAACCTGTCATAATTGTGGTGTTCGTAATCATTTTGCAACTGTATGCAAGAAAGTGTCCACAAGTGCAGTGCATGGCATTGCTGCGAGCTCTGCTAAAGAGCAAGTGAACATTTTGAGGGCAAGCAAACAAAGATGAAAGTAACTTTGTCTGTTGTAAACCAGAAGTGGCAACATTCTACAGTGCAGTTCAAATTGGACACAGGTTTTCAAGCCAATGTGTTGCCATTGCATGTTTTCAAGAAAGTAGGTCAAGCACCACTTGGAAAATGCACTACTGTTCTTCGTCCGTTCGCTAGCAGAGCCATAAAACCGCTTGGCACTACCAAGCTTGTAGTCCGTAGCAAAAGCCGTTCATCGAGTCTTTTGTTCTATGTGACAGATGCTGCTGAAATGCCAATTTTAGGAGAGAGTGGTGTGATGAACTGAATTTGGTAAAAATATTTTTTTTTACATCAGAGCCGTTGACACTGGCAACAGTTTAATTATCATGATATATTTAATGGAACAGGTGTATACAAGAAAGAGTACCATATTCAAGCCAGATGCTGTTGGAGTTATACAACATCCTAGCAAAATTCCATATGCAATTAGAGACAAATTGAAAGACTGTCTAAACAAGCTGTCTAAGCAGAGGGTTGTTGCTGATGGGGATGGACATCCTACCTAACCACTTTTCACACGCCATGGGGAAGGAAAAGGTTTCTACGAATGTCACTTGGTATCTCATCTGCCAGTGAAGTAATGCAGAAGCGTAATGAAGAAGCTTTCGGAGGAATGCAGGGAGTGTTTGTCATTGAAAGGTTTTGGAGCGTGCACGACACAAAGGAGTAAAATGTAATGCAGAAAAGATTCAACTTAAGGTAAAGAATGTTGAATACATGGGACATATTGTTTCAGAGAATGGTTTGAAGCCAGACAACCGGAAAATTGATGTAATTGTCAACAAGCCAAAGCCTAGTGATGTTCCACCACTGCAGCGTTTACCTGGGATGACGAAGTATTTATCACAATACATACCAAATGAATCAAGTATATCACACCATTAAGAGAATGGCTGAAGAACAGGTGATCCACACTCTCATTGCAAGCCTACCTGTAGCCTCTTCAAAGTATGAGGAAATCCAGCGTGCTACAGAAGCAGATAAATCTTTGCAAAAAGTGCAATACTATTGTCAAAATGGATGGCCACGTTCAATGCAGAATGTTGAGATTAGTGCTCGCAGTTACTGGAATATTCGAGATGTTCTACACACAGCTGGTGGAATTGTATTTGCAGATGACAGAGTAGTCATTCCTGAAATACTTCGACCGTACATGCTGAAACTCATTCATGATAGTCACCTTGGCATGACCAAATGCTAAACACGAGCAAGAGAAATTCTGTATTGACCACGAATGTCCCAAGACATAGAGGACATGGTTTCAAAATGTACCACATGTTGTCAGTACAGAGAAATCAACAGAAGTGGTGCTATCGCAAAAAGCTATTTAGTTATTGTTGACTACCATTCTAAGCACCCGGAAATGGTTCCACTTGTTGACAAAACTGCAAAGACTGTTGTTGAAGAAACAAAATGCATTTGTGCAAAACATGATATACCCAGAGAAATTGTAAGTGACAACATGCCTTTTCGTAGCAAGGAGTTTCTACAATTCACAAAGGATTAGGAAATCACAGCTACAACATCAAGTCCTACTTATCCGCAATCAGATGGTCAAGCAGAGGGAACTGTGCAAACTCTAAAGAATCTGTTAAATAAAGGCCAGCAGTGAAGGAAATAATCCTTACTTAGCACTTCTAAAGTATCGCAATACTCCACTTACCGGTCTAAAATACTCACCTGCACAGATCTTGATGAGCAGAAGACTAAGAAGCAAGATTCCAGTTGCCAAACATTTGCTTCAACCTTATGTTGTTGATGTTTCCAGAGATTTGGCTCGTCGTCAAGAGCTTCAGAAGAGATACTATGACAGAGGTACCAAACCCTTACCTCATTTGAAAAAGGGGGATGTGGTCCGATACTGGAAAGGAAAACAATTGAACAAAGCTATCGTTGGAAGCCAAAGCTATTATTCATACCCCCCCCCCGGTACCAAACCCTTACCTCATTTGAAAAAGGGGGATGTGGTCCGATACCGGAAAGGAAAACAATTGAATAAATTGAACTATCGTTGGAAGCCAAAGCTATTATTCATACTCTTATTTTGTTCGCAATGTGCACGGTAATTTGCGTCGCAATCGTAGGCAACTCAACAAAACCCGTGAAACGCCCACTATGTATTATGATCATTACACAGATTACATACCAAGCACGACATACACAAACAAAACCAATACCAATGATCGTTGTGTTTCGTCACAGAGTAATTCAACTGTAGATGCCAATTGTGGAACTAGCAACACAACGCGTACTACACGCTCTGGCCGTAGAGTCGTGATGCCTGCAAAGTTTCGTGATTTTGTTTGTGTCTCCTTGATTTTCTTGCTGATTGATTTGGTGTGAATAAGGGTCGCAATGTTTTCTTTAGAAGAAAGGAAGAATAGTTGGATGTAAATACTGCCCCAAGTGGTCACGTGCTATGTTTGCCACCATTTTGTATTCGTTATTATTGTGAAATATACAACCCATGCGGTCCGGGAGTTACAACTGATCCGAAGTAACACTTCAGTGACGTGATTGAATATAAAGCTACAGACAAGGCTTCTGCACGGCTCAAGAAATTGGCTTGGGAGCAGGTGACGGAAGCTTGTAATAGCTGTGTCCAAAACCCTTGGGACACTAGCCATTTGAAGCGACTGTTGAAAAACCAGAAAGTCAGAGCCAAGAAATTACATGCAGACAACAGGCGAGAGATGTTCAAGACAGGTGGTGGGCAACCAATACTTGTTGATGACCCTCTTGGCGAGTTGGTCACAGGTACAGTGAGATCAGTTGTAAACTTATCTTCGTAGAAGCCAAGTTTAACAAGAGTGTTTTTTATGTGCAGCAGCCCTTCCATCGCAGTTGTTTCCTTACAACTATGACTGTGACGCAGTGGCCACCCCCCCCCCCCCCCCCCCCCCCCCTGAGAGCAGAAAGGTTGTTGTTGAGTTAACAACTACAGCGCCAGGCACATCAACAACTGTGTCTCAGCCACAGAGCAGCAATTTCCGCTCGATGCGCAAGGAAGAAATGGTGACAAGGCAGATATTGTTAGAAAGAGAGCTAGCTCTTAAAGAAGAGAAACTGAATGAAGTGAGAGAAAGGCGAGTCTTAGTTGCACAAAAGTGTCACAAATGCAAGAGGCTATTTGCGCTGAGCAATTGGCCGAAATAAGAGAGAGAAGGGCGCTGAATCGGGAAAGGAATGCGCTGTAATGTGGTTGCAAGAGCTGTCGGCCGATGCCCAACTGTAATCAGAGAAGGCTTCTTATGGTACAAACTGGTGATCCCAAGGACGGGCCTCCGTTTCAAAAAAAAAAACTTGGTAAAGGATCCAGTGTGAAGAGAAAAGCAGGACGGATTGAGCACTTAATTAATTGCCCTTCGTATTGCTCAAGGCAAAAGGCTAATATGAAGAGCACCTATTTTGTTAATAAATTTTTAAAATTAAATTGTAGGCATTGAACTATCACAGAATATATTTTGACTGTTTCCACTAGTTTGCTTTCACATATGTTTATATATTTTATCATATGCATTGTTTATTTGCAATCAATGAAGTCTTCGCTGACTTTTGCTTGCCTGAACCACAAAGAGTTAACATTGTTTTGGGTTATATTTTGAACTCAATCAGCGCCAATAAATCAGCATTACATCAGAAGTGGCAAATAATAAACACATGGATGTGTGGTGCTATCGCAAAAACGTTACCATGCAAGCCTTTAAAGTCAAATGGATTTTTATGTAAATCAGATTTTGTAAGACGTTTTGACCAGAAAACTCTGCCTAGTATGTCGTCCAATGTAAAAATGATTATTTGTAAATAAAGAAAATGTGGCTGCTGCAATAATTTTATCTACTTTTATTAAACATGCTGCAGTAAAGCTAACACCTTGAAATTACCAAAATTTACAGTAAATGGTCATATATCTTAACTATAAAAGTACACTGGCAAAATGTGAATAGACCTTTGGTTTCAAGAAAAGTATATATGAAACAAAAGCTGTCCAACCTATTCTTACATCAGCCGTCTATACCATTTTGTGTCCGAAAACTAGAGGGTATAGGAAACAATACATAAATTGTCTGATTTTTCCAAACTGGAGCTTTGCCATGAATTTGATTGATCAAATTAAAAAACAAACATTTTGGCAAATCAAATTCGCGATAAAGCTCTCCAGTTTTTGAAAATCGGGCGATCTGAAGTTTTGATTGAAGACGTTTCTAGATATTACAACATGGTTGTAACAAAGACATCGCTAAAAGTCTTTTTACCGAGAAGCAGAAGAATTGATGATCGGTGCACAGAATGGTAAAATGCTGAAGTAGAAACAGAAGCAATTCTTTTTAGTATTTGAAGAAAACGCCGAAAAGCATTTTGAGTACGGCAATGCTATCAAACAGATCAATACCAAGACTGAGGCCAAGAAAGAGCTTTGCAGTTTGCAAAAGGGCAAAGAAGAATTCGAAAATCGTATCGACGAGTGGCTGTCTGGCGTCGAAGAGAATCACGATGATAATGTCAGCGTGAACTCAAAGCGAAGTCATAGTTCACATGCGTCAAGGTCAGCTACTGTGCGATCATCGATTGCCAGTTCCCCTTCGAGTACTAAACGCACCGAAGCTGTTAAGGAAAGAACCGGCTGTTCTCAAGAAGAAAAAAAAACATTCATGAAAAACAGCGATCGAAGTTGCAACCTGAAAATTTTGAACGTCGCAGGCGTGAGCAGCTGGACGAATTTGAACTTTTGGAATCGGAACACGAAGTACAAGCTGCAGCGGTCGAAGCTGATATCTTGGAGCGTCGGCCGAAGCTGATATCTAGGAGCGTCGGTCGTTCAATGGAACACGCGACGTGCAGATTTTGGATGACGTTTCTACGACATCAGTACCTTGTCGCCAACTGTGCAAGAACCGTTATCGGTCAAAAGTGCATTAGATTTGTCTAATGGCGACGCTCCGAAGATTGTGATTTAATGCACGTCTAAATGGCGACGCGTGATTTAATGCACATCGCTTTACTATTGAAAGATGGCCTCGATTTGCCCAAGCCCGAGTTACTGTACTTCGATGACAACCCTTTATAATAAAAAACCTAATATTCGACAGTTTTGCCGAATAAATTCGGCCGAATCAACCGAATCTTTTATGACGTAGCGCGAAGGCGTAAACTACGCATTTGACATGAAAACACAAATTTTTCTACCAGGCAAACAGTGGTGCTACACAACAGGATAGTTGCGTTTCATTAACATTTTGATCCAGTAGGGTTTAAGGTTGCCTCCGCCCTGATTGCCAGCCTGCCAATGAATTACTGACTTTTTGTCTGGGTCCCGGACTCTGGGATGGTTAAAACGAAACTTATGGCGTAGTTTGAAAGATGGTACGGTACCTCATTAAGCAGAAAAGACACGTTTTGCACTTTAAATTTGTGTTTATGAAAGATTCGGTTTCGGTCGAATCGCAACAAATTACTCGGCCGAAACCGAATCTTTGTAAAAATAGCCGATTCGGCCGATTAAATTCGGCAAACCAAATATTCGGCACATCACTAATTGCTAGCCGTGTGCAAAGTGACAAGTCCAAACTTAACTATCTTATTCAGTATTGTGCTGGTGAAGGGGAAAAAATGGTATTGTTTTGTTCTTGTATGGACGATGACGGATACCGCAAAACTCGGAAAGTGTTATATGACCATTATGGTCGCCCGTTAATTATTGGTAGATCCAATGTTCAAAGACTAACCCAGGGTCCGTATTCGACAGCCGATGGCAGCGAAGGGCTGCGGGAGCTTGCAGATCACTTGGACGAGTGTTATGTCAGTTTGTTTCATTTGGGTTATTTTGCTTATATAAATAACTTTGAACATCTCCTAAGTATCGCTCGACGTTTCCACTAAACATGCAACACAGGTGGAAACGACATGCTGGCGAGATCGAGCTGCGTGGAAGCGAACCGCAGTTTTCGCATTTGGTGGAGTTCGTACAGAATGAAGCGNTGCGTGGAAGTGAACCGCAGTTTTCGCATTTGGTGGAGTTCGTACAGAATGAAGCGCTGATTGCGAACACACTGCTTGGAAAAACGATGACGTCTAAGGTGGAGAGCGCACCACCGAAACCGGTCAAGCCTGCACCAAGGATGATCAGAGCCTCGTCACATGCTGCTTCCGTGTAAAAGTTACGACGGAAGGCAAGCATTGACGAGCCAAGCGAAAGGTCACGATTATCCATGCTGTAATTTGCCTCACGCTTTAACGCAATGTAAAATGTTCAAAGAAAAGCAGTTCGGAGAACGGCTGCGTATAGTGCGGAGAGCCAGGCTCTGTGATCCCCCCCCCCTTTGTCTAATGGCGACGCTCCGAAGATTGTGATTTAATGCACGTCTAATGGCGACGCACTAAAGGTCAGTGATTTAATGCACGTCGCTTTACTATTGAAAGATGGCCTCGATTTGCCCAAGCCCGAGTTAC
>QLIY01001609.1:8779-32940 GCA_003260075.1 Phallusia mammillata | reverse complement strand
AAACCGGTTTTGAAAATCGAATATTTTGACCCGATTTTTGAAAAAAAACAAGGCTATCGCCTTTCCTTTTTTTATTTTTTTATTTTTGGGGGTCACAAAATCGAAGAAAATCCCCCCCCCCAAACCGGTTTTAAAAATCGAAAATGTTGACCCGATTTTGAAAAACCCTGAGGCTTATAGGCTTCCCGTTTTTTCGATTTTTGGTGGTCAGAAAATCGAAGAAAAATCGGTTTTGGGTGGGTTTTCGCCGGAATATTCCAGTTTCAAACTGGTTTGTTTTCGGTCGTTTTTTGCCGAAATATTCTAGTTTCAAACTGGTTCTTGTTTTTTTCGATTTTTGGGGGTCAAAAATTCAAGAAAATTCCGGATTATAGTTTTTTCGATTTTGGGAGGTCAAAAAATTCAAGAAAAATCCGGTTTTCGATGGTTTTCACCGGAATATTCCAGTTTCAAACTGGTTTAGACCGGTTTCTGACCGGAATATTCCAGTTTCAAACTGGTTTAAACCGGTTTCTGCCTCATAGCGAATATTCCAGTTTCAAACCGGTTATGACCGGTTTCTGCCTTCTACCGAATATTCCAGTTTCAAACCGGTTATGACCGGTTTCTGCCTCCTGCCGAAGCTCTGGAGGTCAAAAAATCAAAGAAAAATCCGGTTTTCGGTGGGTTTTCGCCGGAATATTCCAGTTTTAATCTGGTTCGGGCCAGTTTCTGCCTCCTACCGAACCTCCAAACTGGTTGAAACCGGTTTTAAAAATCGAAAATGTTGACCCGATTTTGAAAAACCCTGAGGCTTATAGGCTTCCCGTTTTTTCGATTTTTGGTGGTCAGAAAATCGAAGAAAAATCGGTTTTCGGTGGGTTTTCGCCGGAATATTCCAGTTTCAAACTGGTTTTGACCGGTTTCTGCTTCCTACCGAACCTCCAAACCGGTTTAAACCGGTTTTGAAAATCGGAAATTTTGACCCGATTTTTGAAAAAACCCTAAGGCTATAAAACTTGGGTTTTAGGCTTTTGCCTTCTATTGGTCCTTTCGCAGCTCTGCGTGGTTTTGATTGTTATCTATCCTGGAGGTTATCTTCTGCTGTTTCTGAAAATTTTCGCCACAACGCATGTGTAAAAAAATTTTTTAATCTAAGACGGTCACGTTTACAAAATGTACACGATACAAAAACGGTTTAAAAATACGTTGAAGCAGCTGTGGTTAAATACCGTTGTAAAATACGCAGTTAAAAAATAAATAAGAAACGAGATGGAGAAAAGAAATGTACAAAAATATGAAGCAATTTGTGAAAAAAGGGGTTTTCTTAAATAGTGGTACAATACCCTTTCGTTAAAAATACAAAACATTAGTAATAAGTCAAGGTATTTTCTTGGTTTTACACCTCAGTGAACGTGGGACGGTTACTCTAGTGAGCGCTGGAGGCATCAGTTGGTGCAACTTGAAGTCTGGCAAGAATAGGTTTTCGGCTTCTGTTCTTCTTTTCTATAAAAGATAAAATCTAAGTTTTAGAAACTTTTCTTTAACGTTAACCTCCAGAAGAAGTCATATTTATAAATCACTATCGTAAAGACTTGGTCTAGCACATAACAACACAAAGGTAAAGATACAAAAGTTAAGTACATAGAGGCCGATTTAAAACTGATTATAAGTGAAATTAAACCCAACAGAGCATTATTTGGGGGGTGTTAGTGTAATCAAATATCAGCTTATCGACTCATACACGTTCGTTTAAACTTATTTCTACGCGAATTTACATGAAACCCTAATTTCTTTGATAGTTTATTTCAATCGGGATTTTGAAAGGGAACTGAAGATGACAGTTAGGCGAAACATATACGCTTGTATTCAATGTAAACTCGTTGACTAATTGTGTAAATATTTTCCATTCTCAGTTACTTATTAGTTAGTAGTTTCAAAACATCATAGCTCCTCGTATAAAAACCTCAGAAAAATTCTCATAGATTTATACACCCCCGTTTTAACTCCATTCCAAATTTAACTAAAACTTCAACAATTGTTTACAGTCTATAGCAATTATTTCTACTTACTGAGTTTTGCGGCAGAGGTATTTTTTGACCCACATCCAATCCACATTTTCTTAATACTTTTGGGATAATTTTTGTCAGGCATCGTATCAGTGTCTGAGAATCTCCAGTAATCGTCGCCCTTGAAGAAGTACGTTTTGCCTGAAAAGCAAAAACAAAACACCATGAACAATCAACTCTGGTTGTTTGATACAGAGTTGTAAGTCGGGCGGGCTTTTCAGGCCGGGTTTCGGGCTTGTACTTTCGGGTTCGGCCTCCAATTTCAGGCCCGTTTACTCTGATTTGATATACCATTGTTTAACCTTCATTTAGGTCAGTGGTTTTTACCCGGGGAGAAATTCCTCCAAAGGAGAATTTTAAAACTTGAGGGGAAAGAATTAACTTCAATTTGTTACATGAGGTTTGAAAAAAGACACGTAAGCTCTAGGAAAATGACCTGTGAAGTTAATAAAAGACCCGAATTGATTTTGTATAATTTAGCTTCCATTATGTACTATTTTAGAAATGAATTAAAATGTTTTAAATTGTGAAGGTCACATCGGACGGGTCCATTTTGGCTTGTTATAGAAATCATAATACATTATAATATAGTGGAAATATTACCGTTTTTCCACTGGATGGCGGCATTGGACTGATCGGGGATATTGTTCCAGTGAGAGCTTATCTTCAGTTGGCGAAACCTCCTCACACCATCGTATTGCTGGTATTCATTAAACCGATAAAAGTAGCCGTCTGCAAAACAAAACGAAAAACTACATTAAAAACCAACGCATGATTCTAATCAAAGACATATTAATACAGAAATCGTCTTTTTTCACGGAATGTCAGCTAGCATATGCCAATGCTCGATTCCATTTGAATAAGGTAAAGGTGATGATTAAGAGTCCTCAACCAAATATATCAAAACTTGGTACACTAGACGCGTCTTGTGGTATTTTTTTTCTTTTTCTGTACTTATTTAAAACCGTTTTATAATGATGGCAATACAATTTTTTCAGACAACCGCAATAAAATGGGTTAAACACAGTTTGTACGAGTTTTTAGCAGTTTTGTTTTAAATCAAGCTATGTTGGCGTTCCACAGGGATCTGTTTCGGGTCACTGCAGAACTAAACTTTCAGTTAACCACAGCACAACAAATCTATCTCTATATATGGCCCTTTCATTTTTCTTGACCCCATACAGAAAATGCCTAAACGTCGCATCTATCTTACTTAACAAACACACCTGCATACAAACACAGCCCTGGAAAAAAATGCCCCTAGTGGTGAAACGAATCTGCCTAAGCAAGAAAAGGCCATTATGAATGAACCCATGACATTTGAATAGACGGATATGCATAAACTTCGTAAAATGTAATCCATAAAGGAAAATGTTATGTGTGCTATACTAACACATGTAGATGAAAGACATTTGGGATCTTTCATATTGGGGCAAAGGCCGCACACACGACTACTTGGTGAAATGTGTAGACGGCGGCCATGAAACTTTTGGGCACTCACTTTTAAATACGTAGATATTTCCATCTTGACTCCCCCCCCCCCCCCCCCCCCCCCCCCCCCCCCCCGGCTTGCGGATGAGAGGGAAGTCCAAGATCCGACGAATTTCTTGGAAATCCTCTTTCTAGTTTTCGGTCAGGCGTGTATCTCCACATACGGTTGCCTGTTTAGCATCAAAGTATTTTTTTGTTAAACACTGAAACAGCAAGACGTTCTAACAACGACTTATTGCAACATAAGATACCGTCCACAATGTAAATGCGCAATGAATAATCTAATTAGAATGAACATACTGTAGCCAATATTGCTGCTTCAAACCCATGTTGAGGTTGGAAGTTTTTTTTAGCTGTACGTCCAAAATACGTTACTAAGTTTAGCTACTAGACAAACAGGTGCAGAGTTGTAAGTCGAGCCAAACTTTTACTGGCAACTGGCTTTCAGGCCTGGCTTCACACTGGACCATAATTGTGGCGAGAGTAAATCTAACTTTTTGGGTCTAATTCGGGCTTTAATTTCCAAAATTTGGATTTGGGTCAAATTTCGGGCAAGTGCTTTTGGGTTCGAGGCCCCACAGGTCCGCTTACAACGCTATACGCTGGTGAACACTTATGAAAGCAAACTTTGAAGACTTAAAAAATAATAACGGCAAGAAAGGTGAACAGAACATTTTCAAGTCTTTTGGCTTTTACAAAACTGTCTTAACTCTTACCTTTGAAGAAATAAGTGCGCCCTGTATGCTTCGAATAGGCTGCGGCGTTAACATTTGGAGGGAGCCCTTCCCAAAATCGGGAGCTCTTTCTCGGGTAACCATCTGCTACCCCACGATCGTTGATCTTCCAGTAGTAGGGACCACGTAGTGCGTACATCACATCTTTCTTCTGGTCTAAAAAAGAATTCAATGTCTAGGTAATTGTTTGACTGCAAAAACGAGCACAGTTTGTTACGCGAAATAAAATAGCAACCTGACATGAAATCTTATAGATTCTTTTTATGTTTTATACAAAAGCATCGAGCCAATAAATGATAAGCTGCAGAGAGCGAAACTGTTTTGACTCTACCGTCTCATAACTTTTGAAATCTTTTGTATGTTTCCAAAAAACTCAAGAAATCTTTACTAGTACATACAACTTACCATAAATCGTTGCATCAAATGACACCCTGGGTCCACAAATGTCCATAGCTCCAGGTCTAGGTGGGGTAGATGGAGTAGGCTTTGGTTTGCTGACTGGGGGCTTCGGTTTTCGCTTTTTCACCCCAGTATTGACCACCTTCTTTCCAGCTGGTTTTCCTATTTGCACAAAATTGAGGTCAGATGGCTGCTTGCAATCGCTAATGCTGGTTGTTTGTAAAGCGTTATGTGATTGAAGTCAAATTTGCATTTTTTGAGCACAAGATACCCAAATAAATTAAATGCTTATGAAGTAAACATTCAATATTATTAAAGCAAATTTACGATGCCTCAAAAAACAATATTATTAAAAACTATATAGTAATCCTCAGTTTAACCGGATTCGGTTAACCGTATAACACGTAACTTGAGGTACAAATAATTTGTAATGTGGCAAGACTTTAGCTAATCGACATCGGATAAACAGAATCTTTACCTAATCCGGACAAATGTTTTGGTCCTAACGGGTCCAGATTAAGCGAGGTTTACTGTTTATTACAAATGGAGTTCTTTACTTTCGTAACATGTAGCATTTATGAGACCTTTTGCATTACCCGTGTTGTATATAATCATCAAGAAATATGTTATATGTGTTGAAACTCACCATAAAGTTGTTGTATTCCAGCAATGTCGTCCTCGTGTAGTTTAAAGTTTGGTACATATCCTTGGTAGAAGGGAGCCATGAGGGAATTTCTTACACTGGAGTGACCCAAACCAAGAGCGTGACCAAATTCGTGGGCAGCGACAATAAATAGATTCACACCTGTAACATCATTATGATGACATCATAACTTGGAATTACTGTTTTAGCTCTGCTTATGGCCTGGGATGTATTGGGGGATCATATACATTGTCATTTATAGTTGAAAAGCCTTATGGTCTAAAAGCCAAAGCAAACACATATGACTATTGCATGAAATTTAATTTGTATTTAATCATCGCAATAGTGAAAGAGTGCCCTCTTTTAAAACTTTACATGCAGTTAAATAAATAAATGATTGGACTGAATTTGATTTTGCCAGTATCATGTCCTACTACTCATCTTTTAACTGAAGAAGTCAATTCTTATCAATTTGACAGAACAGCTTTATACCTGTGTCTCCCTCCATTGTGTAGAGTTCAGCATCGTCAAAGTGAGCCCGACCATCGCTAGGAAAGAAAGCATGAGCAAGAGTTCCACCTATAACATATGCTAAGTGTTAGTTATAGATTTGCCTTTAAAATGTGTACAACCCGTATTCTAGCTACAGGTACCACCCACTTACACTTTATATTTAAAGCCATTGCAGAATATTTAGCCTGCTGAGGCCATAAAACCACACAACTGCACGGTTGGTTTAACAGGCGTTAGGAATACGAATTTAAGCTGCTCGGAATAGCTTCGCATCATGATTCGTAGAACTCGTGTTTTTTCCAGAAACTAAATTCGCCGGATTTAAAATTCCACTGTTTATCTCAGTGGTTCCCGACCGGGGAGGAATTCCACCCAAGAGAGAAATTTTAAAACTTGAAGGGAAGAATTTACTTTAATTTGCACATGTACAAGTTTAAGTGTGGTTTATTGCTTTTTTTATAATAAAACCCCACCTTTACCATTATTGCTCTAAACGTCAGTATTTTTACACAATTTTTAGTATTATTTAATGTTTTTTACGCCATCCATCGGTATGTAGCAAACTTTTCTGTAATGAGTTCCTACGTTAGTACAGTTACCAACAATTTCATATTCAGAAAAAAGCTTAAATAAATAACAAAGTCATATCTTTGAATAATCATTAAATAAATAGCGAAGTCATGTCTAACACCTCACGTTCTTATCGACTAAAAAGGAAACCCCATGACAAGATTATATCTGAGTTATAAAGCTTAACATCGTCTGTGCAAAAAGACGAAACTCAGTTGATATTGCGGTTGTCACACAATAGTACAAAGCTTTGGCGGTTTAAAGTCGGTTAGAAAAAGTCACGTTTAGCCAACACCGGGCACTCATTCGAACCAATATAGAACAAATTTTCTCAAGGGGTATGACAATGGGTCACTGCAGGACAACGAAATGACGTTGAAAACCTATGGACCACCCAAATTGAGAAATTTAGTACAAGAACTAGGATTGCAGAAAATATGCTTGTACGCAAAATGGATATTTTAAAGTAGTACTTTTAATTTGATCATTATTTTTTTAGCTTGTTTGGTATCGGGCTAACTTTGCTTACCAATAAATTCGTGGACTTAAGTAAAGTTCATGATAAACATTAAGTCATTCGTCCTTAAGATTTTAAAATATATATATTTCGTTATAATCGTATCAACAGTATCTGTATGTCTTCATCCACCAACAACGGGCTGGGTAATTCTTTTTTAAAGTTTGAAGTATAGTAAACCTCGGTCAATCTAGACCCGTTTGGTCAAAAAAAATTGTCCCGATTAAGCAAAGATCCGTATTAACCGATGTCGGTTAGTTAAAGCCTTACCACATTACAAATCATCTAAATTTTGTCCAGATAAGGCGAAGATCCGGATTAATCAACTGTAGAAGTAATGACAGGTAATGTGTGAGATAGGTGTTTTACCTTTTCCGTCAAAGGGATATGAATCGTCATGGGTTCCTGATCGAAACTCGATTTTAAAGTTTGCCTCGGCCTCGGAAAATACTTGTCTAAACTTCAGCTTAGTGACGTCAGCCCACACATTCCACGCTCTGTTGATATAATACAAAGTTAAAGATTTTTTACATAGACTTTTAAGTAGGAGATCAAAGAGCTACAGAAAGAGATTGGTTCAAAGTTGTAATTTTGGCTAAGTTTTAACAAAACAAGCTTGGTTTGGACATGGCCTCATTTGTGCGGCAATGTCACCAACTTTTTTGGGGGGAATTCGGGCTTTGTTTTATAAAAGTCGGCTTCGGGTTTTAATTTTGTACTTTTGGGTTCAGGTCTCAACTGTGGGGCCGGTTACAACTTAGGGTTGGCTGCTTCCTAATTTGCGTGTTTGAATTTATTTTGCCAGTACTGTAAAATTAAGTTTATCATCAACTAACCTTCTGATGGAATCGAAAACCTGTTTTTTCGTCAAATCGTTGGTAAGATGGTCTTCGTTGATCCAATATTTAAGACCAGTTTGTGACCAAGCGCCACCTGAAACAAACAACAAAAAACGTTATTGTTAGATTTTCGGCGATAACTAGCTAAATTTAGACTGGTTTTAGTTAGGCGCTTATAAGGCTCGGGGTAAAATATTTTCAGAGCGTATAAACTTTTACTCTACTTTCTCATGTGGAACGAACGTCTTTATGTCGCAAGAGGTTCAAAAAGTTTTTTAGTGAAAAAACTTATTTGTACGCCATGTTGGCTGTGGTGTCTTGGAACCTACAATCACACTATCTACGTCAGTAATTCTAATTTTCTGGGACATAAACTTTTGACTGTGGAATAAATTTTATTGTTATAGCACTTTAGTTGGGAGAAATATCACGTAGTGACGACATGATAAGAAAGTGCAACAGTTTAAACGACACACCAATTCTCAATGTCCTGAAACAGGTTGAACAACCTTTTCAAGCCTGTGTAACACTATCAAGAGTGGGCGAAACGGTAAATATTTGAAGTTTCCAGCTCAAGCTAATGAGTGTTGAAACGGCGAAGCAAACAAACGTAATACAAATAAATCCAACGTAGTATGATTTGCTACAGGTAGCTACAATTGCTTGAGACAGTTATATCTAGTTTGGAATTCGCAAATTTAAAAATTAAGAAGTTTTTTTTACCTTCTACGTTGTATCTTTTTCCTCGGCTCTTTGCTCTGTTTTTTCGGGCTCTTCGCCCCTTCTTCTTGCGCCTAGCCATTCTTTGGCGCTTTTTGCTGCGATACTTCGAATTGGCAGTATTTCCTGGTATTCGAAGATAAACGGTATTGGCTATTTTATCAATTTCAATTTTGTTTTCCAGCAAGCTCATACCGAAAATAACGTTCTTTCTGAACGTCAAACTATTTGTTTTGGAAACAGGAAAATACATAATATTTCTATGAAGTCTATGTATTCCTATCACAAATACACAATTATTGGAGTCATTTACTTGGCGAATCAGAGTCAACTCTGAGTCCTAAAGATTGGAGAGTTACGACTCGAGTCAAAGTTATCGGACCAAACAAATTAAATAACCAACCACTTGAAAGGTTCAAAAAACTATAGAATATAAACAATCGTCGATATTTTCCACAAAATTAAGTGTATGATTACAAGACGGTTACATATTATCACTAAAGGAGCTCCTAGCATTCCGAAATAGTTGTTAAAATTTTAAAAAGGAGTTTACATATACATCAACAGGACATTATTACACCACATGTCCATAGAATATGCCGACCATTATTTGTTCATAGCAAAGCAACAGGTCCGACAGTAAAGAAATCTTATTCACCTGAATTTCCCATATTGAATGCGCCCAAGGTGTCTTCTACCCCACAACGAGGCATTGCCATCATTTCAACCGTTTCAGCGTTAAGCTGTCCCGTGTCAGGCAGGCCCGCCATTTGCTGAAAGGTTCTACAAAAAAGAAAATTCAATTTATAATATAGCTGCCTTTGTGGACCTTGTCGTTCAAGCGAAACCAGAATACGCCCCAGCCCACGGCACGCTATTTCACCGCTGTGGTTGTTATTATTTCCTGAAAAGGGTTTTTCATTGGCAAATACCTGATCGATTTTTTGAGACTCTTTGGGTCAACAATTTCTGCAAGTTTGTTCCTGGTGTTTTTCGACATGTATCCAAACTTATTGAGGTAGTCCTTTAGAAACAAAAATACAAATATTAAACTGTGCACATTGAATAACATTTTTGCAAGTGTAAATGTTAGGTTTAAGTTAATTTGAACAAAAATATTAAAGGGGTAAATACTATTGCACTAGCATTATCAATTATATTTCATTTATTGTGAAGTGTATTTTGAAACCTAAAAAGTGTTTTGTTTTTAATTCGTTAGTTCATTTTTTCGAAGTGGTTGAAAAGGGTATTTTAAGTTGCATTCAGTAGTAAACCAAGTCAATTTATCTTTTCAAGTTTGCATTCAAAAGAAAAGGAAAATATCAAAGGAATGCAAAAGTAAATGATCTTGATGTGAAAAAATAATCAAAAACGAAAATTTCCCATTCTCTAATTCGCGTAATGAACGGAATTTGTAAAAAAATGACGTCATTTGGTCATGCATCACAAGATAAACTAAACTAAAGCCGTGCCCGTCATTCGCGCTTAAGGGAAGTCACCTTGCCCAAGTTCACGACTTTCACAACGATTGGTGAAGTCGAGTCGGTGAAGCGATCGGGTAGATTTAACAACTCGCGTTGCACCTCGCCCGTTAGCGAGTCAACGAGTTGTGAGAGTTGCGACTCGATCGAACCCGTCAGCGAGTCGAGTAGTCGCTCGTTACTCGCCGTCACGTGAACTGTTACGTTGGTTATGACGTCATTGAGTGACGTGCTTGACCCGAAGATAGTGCTCCAAAAACCAGAACGCTAAATACCAAATAAATGTGGCAAATTTTAAGATATTTTTTCTGTGTGTTTTTGGTTAATCATATTAATTTTTTTTCGTTTTAAATTTCAAACTAAATAATTTTTTCTTGTTCGGAAAAAGAATTATGCTTTTCTAATGCCAATAAACTGTCAAAAGTGGCGAGAAATTGCATGCAATCATTTCACACGCCAAACGACTATGTTATGACCCCAGGTAACCTCTATCAATCATGAGCAACTTAAGCTTGACCTTGACCTGAGGTTGTTCCGCATGGTTAACCAAGCTTTAAGCGGTTTTTGCAGAGTCGCGTAACGCTGTTATGCTGCAAATAACCTCAGCACAAATTAGAGGTTTGCTTGACGCGACAGTATGTTTGCAAAGGATGAAATTTAACACGTGGCGAAAAGGATTTCATAAACATAAGTTATAAGGTAGCAGTTTAGGTTCATTGTGTTTTCAGGCCTCGCTGAAAAGTGAGCCCGACTTATCTTTTCATATTGTGATTTTATCAGAAAAAATGCACAAAAACACACCTTAAAAATTTTCATGACTTGTTGATATTTGTGTCAGATATACATTAGTTATTTGGAACACTATACACGGATCTGAGTAAAATAACGCTCCAAATAGACTTAAAAAGTTGCATGCTTTATTAATCGAACGTTTCGGCAAATGCTGATGCCATTATCAGTGATATGAGGCCACTTATAAGTTAAACCCATTCATAAACACTTGATTCACATAAAAGATTAATCAAAAGGTTACATCAGTTATGTTATGCCGTTATACAATACGGACTCTAAAGAATTGGTCCCATTTTTGCCTTATTCCCACTATTAAGAAAACAACATTCTAACCACACCCTACTTTTTATCGCGCGGTCTAATCTATGCGTCGGAAGCACGTAGATTTTCCATTAATTATCGGTTAACGGGCTGAATTGGCCAAATTCCAGGAGTCCCCTGTGAGAAGTGTAAATATTTGACAAATAACAAGCACGAACAAATTTTTAGGTAAAACGAGAGTGATTGATTATGAAGAAAGCAAATTTTGGGTCGGAATTTATAAAATCCCTGTTTCTGGGCATCTGCTCCACTTAATATATATTGTAATTATTGTTTGTAGACAGAATAAGTATAGAAGACTGTATGTTAGGTTAAACAGAGTTGTAAGCAGCCCCGAAAATTAGGGCCTAAACCATAAATTAGTTGCCGAAACCCGATTTTTACTCCTTTTGACCAAAACCCGATTACAAAATAATATATTTTAGGCCCTAAAGTTTGAAAATTGAGACGCAAAATTGGTCGAATATAAAGTCAGGCCGTTTTATTTAAAAAAAATCGACTAGGTGCAGAGAGAATGGCATCACAGAATATACATCCTCCACAGTTTATTGCACTTGTAAACCCTGTGTATACACAGTAGCAACGGACCTTAACAAGATTTCCAATTCTAAGTACCAAGCCTCTCCCCCCCCCCTATGTCTAAATTAGATTGGAATTAGAATTACCGCCATTTTTCTCTAATTTGACGAATTAGATATCTAGAATTATCTAGTTGTCCAAGTCTGTTTGTGTGTAACCAGTTACTCATAAGATTGACCCGTCCGATAGAACGGGATAAGCGTGACGTCACAATCAATATACGTCATGAAAAAATAACAATAAATTTTTTGTAGCGTTTCCGTTTTGTCTCAAATATCCAGACAGTAAAACAGCGACGTCATATATTTTTCATATTTTAGTTGTAAAAATTGTGTTTGAAAGTTATACTACTTACATATTTTATATCTTTTTGCCTTGTGGCATATATTTCGTTGAAGTTCATTTTACAAAAATTGTGTAAAAATGGACTAATACGAGCGTTAGACGATTTTAGGCAGCTTCTCAATACTAAACTACTTTATGTGGTCTTGTGTCCCAAAAACAGTTTTATTTAAGCCCCCCCCCCATAAGCGTGACGTCACAATCAATATACGTCATGAAAAAATAACAATAATTTTTTTCTAGCGTTTCCGTTTTGTCTCAAATATCCAGACAGTATAAAATAGCGATGTCATATATTTTTCATATTTCAGTTGTAAAAATTGTGTTTAAAAGTAACACTACTTACATATTTTAAATCTTTTTGCCTTGTGGCATATATCGTTGAAGTACATTTTACAAAAAAATGCGTAAAAATGGACTAATACGAGCGTTGGACGATTTTCGGCAGCTTCTCAATACTAAGCTACTTTATGTGGTCTTGTGTCCCAAAACCAGTTTTATTTGACAAAATTGCAAAGGTCAAACTTAGTGTAAATGTTAAGGTGTCTAGAACCACCACTTTGGTCCATTTGGCGTCAAGCCGCATGAAAAGCAAGCACCTGGATTGTATGGGATTACTTGGGTCAACAAGCATGGTAAAATTCGTTTTCTGTGGTCTACTTGTAACTGATAGGGTGGTTTAACTTTTAGTGGCGCAACAGTTAACAAGCGTTTACGAGGGATTAAGGTTTAGTGGTAAACTTTCGGGACAAAGGGTTAAAAAATAGCGCGTTTGATAACCAAGTTCGATTTGAATGGGTATTCATGTACCTAAAAAGTTGATATTTTAAATTAATTTTGTCGTTTAAACGCTACCAGTATACGAAAAGTGTATAATGTTTAAAACTGTAAATTTTGTTAAATCATGAATTTTTGTTAAACCTAATTGGTTAAATCAAATCTCAACTGTGAAATAAATTTGTCCTTTAACTTGTGCTGAAAAGCGAATTTAAACTGTAAATCAGACGGTCGTTATATATTTAATTTGTTTTTGTGTTTAATTTAATTTGTAGGCTGCACCAGTGGTTCTCAACCGGAATTTCAACACCAGTTTAAATTGCCATTTAATTTTTTTCAGGGGAGCATAGATCTTACATTGTTATTTAAAGGGGACCACGAGGCCCAAAATATACAATTCTTTTAGGGGGCCACGGTCCATGAAAGGTTGAGAACCACTAGGCTACACTAAAGTATTTGTCAGTCGACCCATAGAAGTTATAACTTACATAAAAACAATAGAAATCATCAGTGTACTTACAGCTGCAGCTGCCGCGTTAAACCGACTCAAATCTCCGAGTCCTCTGGGTGCCGATTGTCTAATGGATCTCGGAGCATTGGGATTAGGATCTGGAGCCGGGAAAGAGACCACGGAGGCAAGGATCGTTGCTAAGACGACAGGGATTTTCATCTTTACACTTCTTAGCTCTTTCGTCTATGTGACTTTACGTTGCGAAGTGTTGTACCCCCCCCCCGTGTATAATGTTTAAAACTGTAAATTTTGTTAAATCATGAATTTTTGTCAAACCTAAATTGTTAAATTAAATCTTAAATGTGAAATAAATTTGTCCTTTAACATGTGCTGAAAAGCGAATTTAAGCTGTAAATCAGACGGTTGTTATATATTTAATTTGTGGGTGTAGCCTCACCAGAAACATCCACTAAAAATCGGTGAGTCATTTTCTTTTCAAATGGGCAGAATTGAGTGTGTGCTGAAAATATCTTTATTTCCTAACACTCTTTATCCATATTGAGGTTTGTCACGATTACAGTTTGTTGTTTAATCTATTCGATTTGTTTAAATCCGAAATTAATACCGAATTTCAACACCAGTTTAAATTGCCACTTAAATTTTTGCAGGGGAGCATAGATCTTACATTGTTATTTAAAGGGACCACGCGGCCCGAAATATACTTTTAGGGGGCCACGGTCCATGAAAGGTTGAGAACCACTGGGCTACACTAAAGTATTTGTCAGTCGACCACCCCCCCCCCCGGTTTGTTTTAAGTAGTTTAAGTTCGTTGTTTAGGTCGTGCTTTTTTTCTAAAAATAAGAATTGCAATTAACGTTGTTTAGTTTGAAATTACTTTGAAAAGTTTACTTTAAAAATAAGTTTTCAGAAGAAACCACCTAACATATGCCTTTCTTGTTCAAAACGATTTACGAGAATAAACTATAAACAAGCGGCTAAGCACACTTTAGGCGGATTTCCTATCACTTTTGTTGCGATGTTGCACCATTACCACCTTGATTAAAACTAACGAGGTTATAACGCAGAGCTTTGCATTGACTTGTATAGCAATTTCCTATTTGATTCAAGTTTAAATAATTTATCCTTCAGTTAAAGCAAAAGCCAGTAAAACCAAGTACAAAAAATACGGTGTTGCGCATTTTTTTTAAATGATTGTTCAATCTTTATCAAGTTATACATTTTACATTAGGCTGCTTTTGTCGTTTAGTTTATAAACCGAAACTGTATTTGAATGGCAATAAATATGCTACTGTGCCAAACACCTTAACACCAAAGCCACGAAAGCCTACAAATACCCCCAAGTTATAGGCTAAACCTTAAACTTTACGAGCTACCAATGCTTTCAGTTAACAAACCACAGCTTTTTGTATTTTGCAGTGAGAAGCTATAATAGCTCAGTTGCAATTCCATTTCGTCTGTGTACCTTCTAGCTCAAGGCCTCCGCTTTTATGCCCTCGTGCCGCGCTTAAACAAAGCGTTTTTTTTTGCGTCACCGACTCCAAACACCGCGACAGGTGAACAGCGCGGTTCCTCTAGCTGGGAGATCGAAATGACTTTCTCAATACTCGCTAGTCGGGTCAAAGGAATCCCCCCCCCCAGCACACTTTAGGCGGATTTCCTATCACTTTTGTTGCGATGTTGCACCGTTACCACCTTGGTTAAAACTAACGAGATTTGCATTGACTTGTATAAAACGTACTTATTTGATTTAATTTTAAACAATTTATCCTTCAGTTACTGCAAAATCCAGTAAAACCAAGTACAAAAAATACGGTGTTATGCACTATTAAAAATGGTTGTTCAATCTTTATCAAGTTATACATTTTACATTAGGCTGTTTTTGTCGTTTAGTTTATAAACCGAAACTGTATTTGAATGGCAATAAATATGCTACTGTGCCAAACACCTTAACACCAAAGCCACGAAAGCCTACAAATACCCCCAAGTTATAGGCTAAACCTTAAACTTTACGAGCTACCAATGCTTTCAGTTAACAAACCACAGCTTTTTGTATTTTGCAGTGAGAAGCTATACCTCAGTTGCAATTCCACTTCGTCTGTGTACCTTCTAGCTCAAGGGCTCCGCTTTTATGCCCTCGTGCCGCGCTTAAACAAAGCGTTTTTTTTGCGTCATCGACTCCAAACACCGCGACAGGTGAACAGCGCGGTTCCTTTAGCTGGGAGATCGAAGTAACTTTCTCAATACTCCCGAGTCGGGTCAAAGGAACTCGACGTCTAGGCTTTCGAGAAATGTTTAATGCTTTGAATATTCCTTGCAAGATTGTGGTCTAGACCATGCATGCCGTCGTGCTGTTGTTGAAGGTAAATTTAGCAAGGATTTTCAGTATTTTGAAGTGTTTAGCATTACTATTTGGTGACAAACACATATAATGTTACTTCTTAACAACGCATTCGGGGATATATCTTACACTTTGTGGTATGAGATTTTCATGCATAGGGATTTCTATAAACATTACATATAGCGTTCTTAGCAGAACCAAGTTTATTCCATAAAAACTGGGTGTTTTTTTACTCCTTTGGGAACCGGTTTGTTGATTTCAAATAGTTGATCGAATTTATTTTTTATTTTTCTCTTTTCTCCTAAAATGAGAAATTTCTGGTTTCTAAGTGCTTGGCACAATTATTACTTAACATATGGCACACGTGTTTTGAGTTGATTTACAATTAAAACCTCACCGAATTTGGAATTGTTCCTAAAATAAAATGTTTAATTAGTATTACGGCCTGTGGTTAAATTCTTGCGGCCATGATCATACGGTTCTGAAAAATCTTTAGTTTAGATAATTCTTGGGAATGTTATGTTTGACTTCACAATTTCGGAATGCCTAGGTTATTTGATTGCAACACAAAAAAACAGAAACTTTTCTCTGAAAGTAGTATTACAAATCAAATGGAATCCTTTTCTCCTAAAATGGTGTAAGAGCCCAGTATACTATTCTACATACAACATGGCACAAAAAAATACGAATAGAAAATTGACAAAAACAGCTAATTAGTACCGCATTGCGCAAATTGGGGTCTACCGACTTTCGAATGAGGCTTTAGGGGTGAAAAAACAAGTCTGGGGTCCGTTTGCAGCAGCGGATGTCGCCAGTATTCAATTCTAATTCCCAAACCATTTACGACGTCACAAATATATCATTCTGACGTCACAATTCCGTACCACCTATCAGAATTAATTGGCCATAAGAGTCAAAAGCGTAGATTGATCACTTCAAAAAATGTGTCTAATCGTTAATTGCTATGTTCCACCGAAGGTTGGCTTTGCTGAGTCATCAAAGGGTAATTTTGTCTACGTAATAAAGCGTCTTCGTGATGTAACAATACAACACGGCCAGGTTTTTGTTTTTGTGGTACTCGCACGAAAGAGGTTCATTTCTCCTAAAGCCCCTTTTCACAGGTGAAAGTCTATGAGTTAAGCAAATATATTTTGTAGTTTGTTAACGCAATGGCTTGTTTAGTTGTCGATTAGTGAGCAAGCAAGCGGAAATCGTGTGCAATTAGACGGGTTTTATTATTTGCATTGGATCGTGTTACATTGTAACGTTCACCCTAATGTCCTTTGCAATTATGCGTAGTGACTCTGACCGCTAGAAATCCTTTTCGATGGAAATTAGGCTTTAAATTTTTCGTGCAAAACTTAACCAACCTAGACCGTTTCAGACACTTAAATAATTAGCAAATTTTAGAATAAATTGGTACAAAAACGAAACATTGATAAATTATGGGAAGAAAATTTGCGGCCAAGTAGTTATATGATATTTTCTTCTGCAAAACGTGCCCAATTTGGCGTAAAATGACAAGTTATTGTTTTCAGTCAACACTTTACATTGGGTCGTGTTCAATTATGGGTTTGGCGACGCTATGCTTCAATTACTTCTTCAACTTTTCAACTCAAAAAGATGCAACAAAATTACGCCCTTAGATAACATACTAAATGTGTTGCAACTTTAGTAAAATGAGATATTTATTGGAAATTTACTTCATAAGTCTGCGTCGTATTAAAAACAAAATTCTGCAAAAAAAGTTGCATTAATTACAGAATTTTAAAACACAAAATGGCTCTGTTTCATAAATAAGAAATTGTATTTAAAAGGCAGCACGAAACAAAAATCGTACTGAAAAATTCGTACAAATTCGTCACTGAAATGAAAAAAACACTATTTTTACCAGAATGCATTACTTTTTGAAAAAATTTGAAGCTATATGTATTTTTATGCAATGCGTCATTGTCACATTTCCCTCGTATGTGCAAATATTTGTTTCCTAAAGTTTTCCAAGTCGCGTCGTAAACGGACAATTTAACTTTAACAACTTTCCAAATCCTTGTTGATTCAAACACAATTATGGTTGCGAATTTGATCCCACGGGAGCTGTCGATATCCGCTCTTACGGGCAAAAACGTCACAAAATTCCCCAAAACTTTATTGACGTGGTAGATCCTTGTATTGTTTGGCGATTTTTTCTACGAAACTCGTAAGTTAAAAATGCCAGAGTGGTTGCTCATGGCTCGACAAGCGTTAAACCTTTCCTGTCGGACACGCTTGAATGCGTTTTGTCGCACGGTTACGCACGACTGATCGCGAAGTTGGTGTGGGTCAACTAAAACGTGAGTTATGAATGTTGTCGCTCTAAACAAGATTTGTGACAAAAATAATACCGTATTTTTTGTGCGCTCACTTGTCACTAAAAAGTTAAAATAATCCACGATGTGTCACACAACGTCCCATGAGATAAGAAATTGGGCTAAGAAAAACGTTGAATAGGGCACACATTGGGTGATTAATCAACGCATGGTGAATGACTTGACGTCGACTAGGGAATTATTAACTAGCGTAAAAGCGGATGACGGCAAAGTTAAGCTTACGTTTCCGTAAACCTGACACCTCAAGAAATGAATTCACGATACTGAGGGACAAAGTCCACTTTAAACAGTTGGTAAACATTGACTAATGTGTTTTAATCCCCAGCGTAATTTTGTAGTCTGTTGTTAATGTGTGTAATAGTTCAATTACGTATGCATGTAAGTATAGTTGCACCTAAGATAAGTTAACATTTAATTAGCATAAGTTGCTAAAAATTGATTTTTTTGTAAAAATTTAAACTGTGCACATTTTGTATTACGTTTTCCTATTAGAAATTTATATGTTTTTTAGTAAATAGGACTTTTATATGTCCGATACTTGTGTAGTAACAGCATATTTGTGTCGACTGAATTATTCCCCCCCCCCATGTGTGTAATAGTTCAATTACGTATGCATGTAAGTATAGTTGCACCTCAGATATAGTAACGTAGAAATCTAGCAAATTTTAAGGGCCGAAAAAATGCTAAAACATTATTTGAGGTCAAATTTAATTATGACAAATTCAATATATGGTTTATGACAAATTTAAATGTATGTTTTTACTATATTTTGCCAGCTTTGAAAGCAAACCTACAAAATAAAGTTTTAGGAAAACTGAAATAAATTAAGCAGATCTTATATTTATTTTATTTTCAGCATAAATCAATGATCGTTGCTTGTGTTGAACTCATATCTACCCGAAATCGCGTGAAAATAATTAGTAGACCTGTTAACATATAAGTTAACATTTAATTAGCATAAGTTGCTAAAAATTGATTTTTTTTTGTAAAAATTTAAACTGTGCACATTTTGTATTACGTTTTCCTATTAGAAAATTATATGTTGTTTAGTAAATAGGAATTTTATATGTCCGATACTTGTGTCGTAACAGCATATTTGTGTCGATTAAATTATTGCCAAACTAGGTCAAATAAAAATCGTGTCAACCACCATGTTTCATTATTTTTCCACATTTCTCCTAAAACCTTTCGTGAGAAAACGTACCAAGATGTTTACCAGTGATAAAAAACATAGTAATCATCCTTATAATAACCTTATATGTCACTAAATCGGGCTTCTTTGTAAAAACGCATGATGACTGATATTCACTTCCATGTTCTCGTAACATTAAATTGTTTATCGCACGTAACTTCACTTAATAATTTCACGTGTAATAGGTTTCCTAAGCCCAAGGGCACAAGATAACAATAAAAAAGGAAATCGTCTGTCGTGGGTTCGAATCCCACCAGACATTTTTGTGATCAATAACACGAACTTGAAACATATTTTTTCACTGACTTAATAAGGGGCTTTCAATAATTTTTTTTAATGCCAATTTTAGTTTGGAAACTTGCACTCAAACTTGTTGCAGAAAACGAAACAAAACTATTCATGTATCATCTGCTGTTTAAGGTATAAGATGCAAAAACATTTCAGTTATTGTTTGTACGATATTATATGCGCCAACTGGGTTGCAATATTAGCGGTTTCAGAGTNCAACTGTATGTTTAATGTACATATGTAACATAATTAAGCTTTTTTGCGGGCGTTCCACAACTTAAACAAATTAAAAACGAATTTATTTGTGATTTGTATGTTACTTTTTGTTAAACAAAACCAAAAAAGCATGTTTACAACAAATTAAGTAACAAAGGTAAATCAATTACCTGCTGTTTAAGGTACAAGAAGCAACAACATTTCAGTTCTTGTTTGTATACGATATTATATGCACCAACTTGGTAGCAATATTAGCAATTTGGGTCGGGCTTTCATAGTTNCAGGCTTTTCCTTTTGGGTCTGGATCATTGTTTTGATCCCGCGCTTGTTACTCCGCACCGGTAACCATCTATTTGTTGGGCACTGTTGCAAGTCAAAAAAACACTCGCCAATGAAAAAAGGTTTATGGACACACGAAAAAGTTGTTACAAAACAAAAAAAAAGTTGTTACATACCTTCAAAAGTAAAACTCAGTACGCCAGGCATAGACATTGTGCCGAATCAAGTCAATACCCCAGCATGTAACATAAGGCATTGGCTATCCAATCTATCCCCCCCCCCCGGGCTTAAGTTTAAATTAAACAGGCTCGATTCGGGTCTGACTTCAGAGCTGTAATCGGGCCTGAAATTCGAGCCCAAACCCGGCCCGAACCTGAATTTTTAGGCCGTTTAGGTCCAAAAGTTTGATTGACAGGCTATAATAAAAAATACATGCTCATTGGACATTAATAGACGGTGGCCTAAACAAGACGTTTTAGGACTGTCGGGTTATATCCAGCAATTACCTACTTGGCGAGGTAATTTATATTTCAAAAAATTAATTAAACGAAGTTAAGTCAGGCCCGAATCAGGCCCATCTGTTTGACCAACACTTGGCTTCGTTTGTACCACAATTTTATCAACTTTTATCAAGGGCTACTACGTTTTTGCTTTTCAAATAAAACGGTTTCGGGCTGATTTTGGTGCTTCTACATTCGTGTTTAGGCCTTGTTTATAACTCCAAGTCAATCTCCTTTTACCAAATTAGAAGGCGCACTTCCTAACCAATGAACCGCAAAATTCGTCGAAGTACATGTATTTTAAACATAAATTCATCCTTATCGTCTTTAAACCCATCAAAATACGACAAAGAACTAGAAATATTTGATGGTAATTAAGCTTTAATAGGCCACATGGTAGGCGTACAGCTAACTATAGAGTACAGTTAGGCACACCTTTCAATGTTATTGTGCCAAATACGTAGCCACACAGTGGTGCGTATCTGTAGTTAGGCAAAACAAAACCTGACGTTAATTTATTATTAAAACTCATTGCCAAAAATGGTTGTAGCGTAATTTAGTGACAACTAGTCCGATTGATGGTTAAACACAAGATTAACATGGGTTATATTTAAACTGTGTTTTGACTATCACATCTGTCTGTCAGACATTTACCTTCTTGTGGGATGAAATTGGTCGCAGACTTTCTCCATACCGTTGGCGCTAGGTCTCTATAGCTCGCCCTTATGGTTAGAATTTATTCGTTTTTAATTCTATTATGAAATCATCAATTCATAGCAGTACCATTTGTTAAGTGATATGCCTTACCTAATAAATGCGTCTGATATGGAGTTGTAAGTCGGACCGGGTTTTTCGGGTCGGATTGGGCTTAAGTTTTGAATAAAACGGGCTTGACCTTTCACTTGAACCAAAATTTCACCAAATTTTGTGCCTAATTCAGGCTTGGTTATTATTAAATGCTCGTACGGGCTGGGTTTCAGGCTTTTCCTTTTGGGTCTGGATCGTTGTTTTGATCCCGCGCTTGTTACTCCGCACCGGTAACCATCTATTTGTTGGGCACTGTTGCAAGTCAAAAAAACACTCGCCAATGAAAAAAGGTTTATGGACACACGAAAAAGTTGTTACAAAACAAAAAAAGTTGTTACATACCTTCAAAAGTAAAACGCAGTACTCCAGGCATAGACATTGCGCCGAATCAAGTCAATACCCCAGCATGTAACATGAGGCATTCTATTTTGCAGCAGGTCGTAAGAGTAACTTCAGGTGAAAAAAACTTACTTTTTTGCATCTAAAAGCAAAAGTTACAACAATATCCTCGCCTTGGACAAAAGAAAAGTTGTTAACTTTACCCTAATAAAAGCTTTGACTGACTAATATAATTCAAGTCGAAGCAGTCATGTACAAAACACAGACACTGACCAAGTTGTGCTTAAGGGTCTCGTCTAACAATTAACATTCCTGGCACTTTCTTTGATTTCGATTGGTTTGTTTTCCTGAACTGAATGCATCTCGAAACACATTGGATCCACGAAACACATTGGATGATGCCAAACCATGTTTCCCACTATACAGTTTCATGTCAGATAAAAAGTAAATGTAAGTTAGATAATTTAAATTATTCCGCAAAATGCTGCAATAGCCAGTAGATCAGGGGTGGGCAAACTATACGGCCCGCGGGGCGCATGCGGCCTGGCAAAGGAGTTCATGCGGCCCGCCAAATGTTCGTAAATTTTACAGAGAAAGTTACCGAGCAACGCTAAATAGTATTATAAGCACAGGCGTAGAGTTTAAAAAAAATAAAAAAAATACCGAGAGTGCGATTTGCCAATAACTATACCACGTGAAGTATCTGTACCCGTACCATATTGAGGAACTAAATACAGATACTTTTTTCGTGCTTTAGCCTGTTGTTTCTGCCACGTTATTATGCAAATCGTCACTTGACACATTTTCTTCCTTCGATAAAGGTAAATAAAAGTAAAAGCGATTCACGTTTTCAAATACAGCCCACTTTGCACTGTTGACGCCAAAACTTTGATCACTTTTGATCAAGTTTAGGTCTTTGCAGTACTTTGCAAACGGACTTTAAACACGGCTTTGGAATCGTTAGCACAAACCTGCACAACACCTAAAGATACTAAAAGCGGCTCGCATTGTGTAATGTTGGCGCAAGGAATTTATTAACCAAAAAACGCCCTTGCAATTGTAGCGTTTTAACCAGTGTTGGTCCAATCATGTGACAACAAACGTATTTGCACATAACTGAAAATATGCTATGTTAATATTTTGAGCTAGATCAGCCGTGCACAACCTGCGGCCGTACGGCAACATGCGGCTGCGGAGACGAGTTTGTGCGGCCGTGAACATGTGTATTAAAATACATGTACTGGCGGCCTTGACGTAACTAAAACTGTTTTGCCAAATATTTAGTTTTTTAAACTGCTAAAAACAGTGAGACTGGAAAAAAGATTACCAGCCTAGTAACTATATGCGCCAGGCTTTTTATCCGCTTATTGCGTGCAAACAATGCCCCCAAACAGGCACCAAAATCGTCACAATACAGATTATGACGTCATAAACAGTTAGCTTCGTTTAGCTAAACTTATGCACCAAGTTAGAAATTCATAATAATCTGAGCACTTTTGGCGGCTTTAAATGGTATATCTATATGTATATGTATATATGATATAAACCTTATTCTATACATCAGTTATTTTAAAACAAAAAACAAGCAAGCAATGGCGGCCGTTGGTAAAATACTATGCGGCCCCATAAGACTAAGAACTTTTAAATGCGGCCCTTGCACTGAAAAGTTTGCCAACCCCTGCAGTAGATAGTGTTAAACCATTATTATATTCTTTCCTAAAAAGCTTTTTACAAAAAAAAACTGAATTTATAATAATGCATGTTTATTTTGATACTGTTTGGTACAAGAAGTATAAAGAGGCAAAATATGGTCAATTTAGTGTAATGAGCGCGTACGCACAGTTTCGTTTTTGATTTGAGGCAGTTGACCTCTCCAATTGTGCAAACAACCAGAGAGGTATGCCTCGTGGATACCATCAGCCTTCCACCTTCTACAGAGATGGATGTAGATTGTAGACGGACGATACCTACCTCACGCTGACAGTAAGACTATTTCTACCTTTTCCGTGTTAGTAGGCCGTAGCGAGGAGTTTTGTGGACGAACGGGTCTACGAAGCGCAAACTGTTTGGGTGTGGTCAAAGATAATAAAGTTAAAGTTCGTCTGGCCAACTTTAGCGATGATACGATCGATGTGCTTGACGGGACTCGCATAGCTACAGTTACACCGGTGCATGCTTATGGTCACATTGATAGTCTAATAGATGAATGTTGCGTTCGGACAAAGTTCCCATGATAAATGTGTATGCACAAATGCGTGGCGTTCACAAAGGTTGACCGATGTGTGCATTGTTTCGCCGAAGGGTCAAGATGAAAGAGTACAGAACGACGGAGAACACTGGAATGCCGTCCGAGACGGAGTTACCATCGGCTCGGGGATCAATTCCAGTCAATTGAATGAAGTTTTGAATCTTCTACGCCGTCACCAGGATGCATTTTCGACAACCAGTTCAGACCTTGGACGAACCAATATTTCGCGCCACGTTATCGACACCGGCGATGCCTCACCTGTTCGTCAACCACCACGACGAATGGCCCAAACCCATAAGCAACAAGTGGAGAACATAATTGGGGAAATGCGAGAACAAGGACTGATTCGC
>QLIY01001608.1:0-32965 GCA_003260075.1 Phallusia mammillata | reverse complement strand
TGTAAAAGAGAAACTTACAACGCATGCTGAGGAGAGGCATATTAACGCGACGCCTTAGCTGCGTCGGGGCAGATGTTTTATGTTCAGGGTCGGGATTGGTTGCATTATAACAGTTTGCTAACCCTCTATAATGTGTTGTTAATATTTCGGTGTTAGTAGATTGTAGGCTATAAACAACAACAGATTTTGTAAGTAGTTTGGCGAAAAAGACAGTTTTCTGTATAGCGGCTACTTTGACGCTGCTAATGTTTGGAAAAAAAATCGCAAAATTATTTCTACGCTTAAAATGTGTGTTTAATTTTCTTTTTTTTATATTTTTTTTATTTTGTAGGTTACCTAAAATAGCAGTTGTGAAATTCCGATAAAAATGAATTGCAAAATCCTTCTAATCGTTGCAGCTTTGTTTGTCGGAGGTAAGTCGGCGTTTTACATGCAACAGTGTTTCCAAAAAAATGAAATGGCCAGTGTTGCAAGACGTTTTTTCGCCACTTTGGACTGGTTTCGGGGTGGTTGATATCACTGCTAGCTGCGGGTTAATTTTTAGGCGGGTTACCCACTACAAACAGCCAATTTTTATTTGACTTGCTTTGGAGTGACACTGAGTATTTTTACTTTGACCGGCACCATATCGCAATGTGGCAAAACAACTTTGACCAGACGCCAACACCAGCGCGCGTTCAACTCGTTGTTTCATTTAGAGTTAGTGTTGCAATTACTTTGAGGAACTGATTGAAAACCGCCACTAAATGCAAGGCATGTTTTATATTTCAAGTTTGTAGAGCTCTTCTTGCAAATGTAATTTTTGCCAGAAAACATTTGCCAGAAGAGCTCTACAAACTTGATATTATGCCTGGCAGCAATAGCTTACATATGTTTTATATTTGTGTTTTGTTTCAGGCAATGCACTTAAGTGCTACCAATGCAATTATCTTGCTGCCACCGGCGTGCAAGCAGACTGCCAAAGCCCACCGGCTGCAAAATACCTTACAGAATGTGGCCCTATTAGCACTTCTTGTTTAAAAGTAGTAGCAACAGCTACAGGTGCGTACAAAGTTTGTTTTTATTATTATAGTTTTTTAGGCTCCCTAATCCAAAAACTGCAAAACAGGTTAGCTTCACACCTTAAAACAAGTATTTGATGTTAGTGGTGATAAATTTATGTTCCTTGACATGTTGTTGTCTGATTTTGAAACGTATTTATCAACAAAACTCGTTTTATATTTATATGCTTCATACATCGCACTGTCACGAATTTTTGTTCGTTAAATATTGTTTTAGATAAAACTAGCAAAAATTTTGAAATTTTATTCCCCCCCCCCCCCCCCCCCCCCCCCCCCCCCCCCCCCCCCCCCCCCCCCCCCCCGTTTTCACTTTATTACATAGGGGCGGCTGGGACATCTCGTCTCTGTGGATCAACATCGACCCCGGGTTGTGTTGGAGGAATATGCACTTCTTCGTGTAATACTGGTGAGTGGATATAACATGTATTCCACAGTCATAATGTGTAGGTGAAAACTTGACCATGGTTGTGGTTACGTAACTTAACGTTAAATGACAAAATGCGTAAGTTTCAACACTGTTAGCGAATAAAATATCCCCCCCCCCTTTTTTTTAAATTCAACTATTAAAAAATTTTGTTCGTTAAATAATTTTTTTTACACATAACTATCAACAAATTTTGTTCGGTAAATATTTTTTTTAAAAAACAACTATTAAAAAAAATTGTTCGGACTTTTTGGTCGTTAAATACAAAATCCCCCCCCCCCGGACACCAAGTTTTAATGTCAAAACCAATACATTAAAATATGTAAAGTACACCCAGTGGTGGGATTCAGCCGGTTCGCACTGGTTCTATAAAACCGTAAATTTTATGAGTTTAGCGAACCAGTTAGCATTACTGGTTACTGTAAATGGACTTTTGTAACAGAACCGGTTAACCCCCCCCCCCCCCCCCCCCCCCCCCCCCCCCCCCCCCCCCCCCCCCCCCCGAAGATAAGCATCCTCGCTATGATTGGAGCAATCGTTTCCGGGTTTCTTCTGGCAAACTTTTAAATAAAACAAGTTCAGCATCTATAAATATGTTACTGTATTGTAACTAATTTGTTTCTTTCATGAGAATCTGACCAATTTAAAAAACGTTTATTGATTTTTCCGATTCGCATCTCTAACAAAGAGTCACAAAAACAATCCAAACCTTGTCTTGTTTACGATAACAAATGTACTTGAAACCTACTTTTCTGTTTTGCCACAAATATTTAATCGCGTATTCGCCTAATAAACGGATTATGACTTATTTGGGTTTTGTTTAAAGCGTTTATTTCGTCAAACTGGAATCATTTGCACTGAAACTTAATGTTTCTTCATGTTGGGTTGTGGTCAACATGAATTATACAAGTTACAAATGTGACCTCAGAATTAAATGCTGAAATAAACTGGTGGGGTTTTATCACCACAATAGTAAAGAGAACTAGAGACTCAATATTATTGGTTGCCGATGGTTGGAACTAAATTAAAGTCACCAACATGTCTAAAAAAATGATTAACGGACAATCAAAACAGGCAGCTCTACGGCTGACTCATTGTGAGCATAACACATTAAGGCGTTGCTCGCCCACCGAGGATGAAAACTACGTCCTATGCAAAGATTAGAGGCTCGTTTGTTATCGCATAGTGTTTTCGTTGAGTTGTGACGTGCTTCCGTTAGTCTTTTTTCCTTGGTTTATCGTGCACTACGCAAACTCAGCTCATGCTACAAGGTGATAAATTACTAAACAGAAAAAAAGCTGCGCAACGGAAGGCTGATTGTGGGCTTGGGTTTACATATAAGAGGTTTAATTGACTTTACACTCGGCCATATTTGTAATTATGTCACCTTGAACCCCCCCCCCCCCCCCCCCCCCCCCCCCCCCCCCCCCCCCCCCCCCCCCCCCCCCCCCCCCCCCCCCCCCCCCCCCCCCCCCCCCCCCCCCCCCCCCCCAATCTGTTGTTAGTCGGGTTTTTGATTTACACTTTTGGGTTTAGTTACAGGCCTGCTTACAAATCTATTTACAACACGAATGTGACTGCGTTGTTTAATATTGCTTGCACTGGATCTCGAGGGTTTACTTCTGTTGGCTGTTGCCGTACAATTAAGAATAAGAAACACGAATAACTTTTAATCACCAAGTATAGAGCTCTTGCAATTGTATTTTTGTACCGACGTTTCAAAATTCTATACAGGTCGCCTCATTAGGATAAATAACACTGACTGCGAGTAATATTTACCCTGAAAATGTATAGGTCGTCCAACGTCCGTCGTTATAAAAAACAAATGCCAGAAGAGCTCTACAAAATTGAAATTATGCCTGGCAGCAATAGCTTATATACATGAATTGTAATTATAGTGTACTATAAGAAAAAAACGGGTGAGAAAATAACACAAAGATAAAGAAAGAAGAATTACTTTTGTATCTTCTGGGTATATGTTACCTGTTGTTTGAGACTCAGATATTTACGGATGAGAAACTGACCAAACCTACGTGGTATACAGGATATGTGTCCACGTGTTGGATTGTAATTTCCTTAATAGGATATTTATTTTCCGCGTCACAAACTGAAAACACACACACAGTTTGCATAAATATAATGTTAGTAGGAGTTGTAAGTCGGACCGGCCTTTATAGTTTGGCTTTTCGGGCGAAAATTGGAATAAATCCGGGATAGATTTGAGCATGACTCTACACTCGGCAACATTGTTGTCTTGATGGTGAATCGAAGTTCGGACTTGATTGCGGTTTTGCGCTCACAAGTTTGCTATCAGTTGTGCGTGAAGATTTGATTTCAGCGCAGAACAATTAAATTATCTGTTTCAAAATATCAGGGAAATTTTTTTTAATTAAGAGGCATTGAGCAAAGCTAACAAACAAAACGTTGAAAATTGTAGTTTGACATTTTTTGCATTTATCTTGTGCTATTTCTTCTTTTTAGAAGCTTGTTAGAATTGTGGAAAAATTCCAGTCGATTGAAAATAAAAATGAACGTAAACGTTTTTCTCACATTTGCAGCTTTGTTTGTTAAAGGTAAGTTTGTATGCTTAACTCGGTTTGTTCTTATTTCAAAATCCCAGTTAAAAAAACTGACAGCGAAATTATTGTCGAAATGACCGAAAAACTCTTTTATTGTGAGTCTTAATCCTTTTTCGACGAAATTATGTTTTTCTTCAGCAGGAAACTTAATCGGCATTACTCTCACCCAGTGGAACCCGAACTAAATTAAAGTCACCCACTGCCTAATTTAAATCGATCAAATGTTGTCTTAGTCTTTTCTGAGGCTTCAATGTCTAGGCCTGTCAATCAAACTTTCGGGCCTAAACGGACCTCTCAAAAACAATTCGGGTTCGGGACGGATTTCGGGCTTGTACTTTCAGGTCTGTTTGCAACTCTGAACCAATCTATCATTGTGTTTCATTCCAGGCGACGCACTCAGGTGTTATACTTGCTCATATAACTCAGTGGCTGGGTCGGACTGTGAAAGTGCACCTATCCCTGAAAAACACGTGACCCAATGCGCCTCCACAAGTACAGCGTGTGTCAAAGAAGTCGTTGGACTATCAGGTGAATATATATGTGACAGTTTTTGTTTTATTACAAAACTGAATATATGGTTTTGCAAAAAGATGAATTATTCTGTACTCTTGTGATCATCCACACATTTTTATGTACTTTATAGACAGGCCTATAAAATATGTCAACCAAATAATAGGCATTATCAGTATCTAAAAACAACAAACAGCGCTAAAGTGCACAGAATAAACTGTAGGCAATAACAGGAGTAGTAAAAACCTCTTTGAATTGGACATTCTGGACATTTAACACAGTCAAAATACGGAGCAAAAACATAAAATACGCACAATCTCGAAAATGTGTTTGCCAGAAACTAATAGAAGCAATTCCCCTTTACTCACAACTACCCAAGTCTGAAAACGTGTTTCTGTAAATAATATCAAAATGTTTGTCTTATATGCAGTCATACTTTTTCTCAATGTATTGCACAGGCTCGACAGTTATAGCTCGCAGCTGCAGTTCCGATGCATCCACCGGTTGTGTGGGTGACACATGCACATACGCGTGTACGACTGGTAAGTAGATGTGACTTGCGATCAACTATATCAGTGGTTCTCAACTGCATACTGATCGCGTACCACCTAATTCCTGTTTAAATGGGTAGACCAAGTGACGGGAATATTCTTCAGATACAGGATGTTATTATGACTTAATGATGGCAATAGCACTTGTCAAAACGTAGTCATGTTTAAACACATATAATTTCTGCTCAGATTATTAATTTTTTTGCTTAGTTTATTTAAAACCATGAATAGTGCACCTACGGACAGATATCATGTTTTTAACACAAATAAGGTTTTTCCTAATGTAGGCTACAATAGGCCGAGTCTCGCCCAAAAGCAGGGCTGATCAGTTGGGCCATTTAAGCTGGAATTCCTTACATGAAGCTACTAGTTGGATTGCTCCGGTGCACCACTAGTGGTACGCGTACCACAGGTTGAAAACCACTGCCCTATGTTGGCCGTGGAATAAGTTGGCTGTTTACCACACATTCTGAGAATACTACTCTACTATTGATTGCTAAGCTGCTTATCTTATAACGCATCAGCAATTTGTAGCTGAGCAAAATACTTGTAAATATAATTCGAAAATTACTTGCTTTTTATGTTTGTTTGATTTTATCCTCGGTAGGCGGGCAACGCCTGGATGCGTTATGCTAACAATGAGCCCGTCGTCGAGCTGCCTGTTTTTATTGCAAGTCCGTTGAATAAAAATTTTGACTTATTTGAATTCGGAGTTGGTGACTTAACTTAGTTCAAAATCAGGTTTCTCTGGGTGAAGCAATGTCGTTTAAGTTGCTTGCTTAGGCCCCCCCCCCTGTTTTTATTGCAAGTCCGTTGAATAAAAATTTTGACTTATTTGAATTAGTAAGTTGGTGACTTAACTTAGTTCAAAATCAGGTTTCTCTGAGTGAAGTAATGTCGTTTAAGTTGCTTGCTTAGAAAAATCAAGTTGTCCGATACAGGAATACAAACCACAACCTTGTGAACACAGAGCGGCCATAAACTAACGATTCGGCCATCTTGGCCACTATATGTCAAAAAAATATGACAATATATGTTTAGCAGATTAAATTCCCCAAAATATTATGTTCANACTTAACTTAGTTCAAAATCAGGTTTCTCTGAGTGAAGTAATGTCGTTTAAGTTGCTTGCTTAGAAAAATCAAGTTGTCCGATACAGGAATACAAACCACAACCTTGTGAACACAGAGCGGCCATAAACTAACGATTCGGCCATCTTGGCCACTAAATGTCAAAAAAATATGACAATATATGTTTAGCACTGCTAAATTACAAGATTAAATTCCCCAAAATATTATGTTTGCACAGACCTAATTATGATTTTGTTTTTGCAGATCTCTGCAACAGCTCAAACAGTGTGAAGATAAGCATCCTCGCTATGATTGGAGCAATCGTTTCCGTGTTTCTACTGGCAAACTTTTGAGGAGGCCAAGTTTACCAATTTTAAATTGCACCACCGTATTAAGTTGTTTTTCTTGCTGGTCAATGTGCACAAACAATAAATCTTTTTCTCAAAAAAACACTAACACACTTTTGTCATTTCTGATTAGGAATACTTATCATACAAATTGATAAACGACACACAAGTTGTAAAATATCGAACAAGAGTCGCTTTGCTTAGAAATTTCCTAAAGGAGGTCGCGATTAGCAAGGTGCTTAATAGTAAAAGCAACAAAAACACAATAAAGCACAATGGGTTTCGATTTCTCGTGTGTGAAACAATAAGGGTTTTAGAAGAATACGAAAGCTAATGGTAATTCTATAGGGATTTTTGGAGTAAGGGAATTTACGTACGATAGTTTGATAGTGTTTTGTAACCAGCTACATTGATTGCTAAAGCTTATTAAAAACTTTGAACTTTGTTCGTTTGCTGCGCTTAAAATGCGTATTTGATTTTTTGGGCCCTTTTCTGTAGGTTACCCGAAATATTAGTTAGGAAATTCCGATAAAAATGAATTACACAGTGTTTTTTTTACTGGCAGCTTCGTTCGTGGGAGGAGGTAAGTTGTCGTTTTGCACGAAACAGTGTTTCGAAAAATAAATATTTAGGGTAAAAAAATAATTTAAAAATCTTGATTTGTACAAAAAATGTTTTGTTGATTTGAAAAGGTTTTTAAACACAAACGAGTTTTACCTAAATATCACTATTAATAAAAATTAAACTGCTTTTTGGGCATAGTGACACTGAGTCGAATTCACTTTAGTTCCCAAGCAGTTGCTTAGCTATTGTGAGCCAGTTTCCGCTGTGGTCTATGCCTAGTTGTGGCATCAAACCGAAAAAGAATATGGCTCTTCAGCCTGTTACTCCCAACAAACTGGAGTGCTGTTAGATGGCTACACTAGCCAATACGGCCTATGCCTTCTAACCAACTGCACTGATGAGACCTTATAGCTCAAAACAGCGTGCACTGACCGCAGCTTGCTTATGCTTGTGCTAGCCTTTAAGGTTTTTAAGATAAAAAGGGCTCACCAAGTATGTTGATTGCTGCATTAGCCAATACGGCATACGTCTTGTCACCAGCTGCCCTGATGAGACCTTACAGGTCGATCTTTGTTCATTGACTACAGCTTACTTATCAATTATAGGCTTAATGTGTTTATAAACAATTTTTCTTTGTGTTTAGGTAATGCGATCAAATGCTACCACTGCTCAGCCAAAGACAAGAACGGAACAAGTGTAAAATCACCAAACTGCATTAGTGATCCGGTTCCTTCTCAGTATCTTAAGGATTGTGACCCCAGTATTCAGGGATGCAGTGATTGGGTCACGAATATACTGGGTAAAGTGCTATTATAGAGGTGTATTATGTGTGGGGTAATTGGTTGATTATTTGTTTGATTTAGTTACTGTAATGTGCAATATTTTGCCTTTAGTTTTTTAGTTGAGTTTATTTCGCTTGGTGAAAGAACACATAGCGAAACAAAAGCACTAAAACAATCACCAATCCGGGAATAGCTGCGCACCGTTGAAACGTTATGAAGCGCAAAACAGAGAAAGGGCACAATCGGTGGATGAAAGCTAAACGCGCTGCAGCTACACCTCATTATAAATCATTATGTGACGGGTGCTCATAAGGAAGTTACATTGTGGATACACACGACTGGGGAAATTTAAAATTATTACTAGGAATTAATTTAGTTTTTGCAAAATTGTTTTGCTTGCATTGACATGTTAGTGTTGTACATTTTTCTTTACCAATTTTTACAGGGACGGTTACAACAACTCGTAGATGTGGAAATGATTGTCATGTCAAACCATGCAACACCTGCAACACCGGTAAGACGGAAAGATGTGAAAGCAACCTAAACATAAAACAAACTACGCATGTTGGTAGCTATGACAGAGTTATTAATAGACGTGTTCTGTTAAAAAACAACTTTTAAAAATATGTTATTTAACCGCTATGTACTGTTACGTTCACATTAACTCATTCTGTTGTCGTGTTGAGAAGATGGATGCAACGGATCAAACAGTGTGAAGATAAGCATCCTCGCTATGATTGGGGCAATCGTTTCCGGGTTTCTGCTGGCAAACTTTTAAAAGCAATGAAATCAAACATCTATATATCATGTTACTGTATGATAACTGTTTGCTTCATGGGAATCAGCCAACGTTTCTAATTTTGTTTTTGGCTGATTAGAAAAAAGTAAACAATGCGAAAACATATTACGTTTGCGGTTACGAATTAATTTAAGTCGTGTTTGCTATTTAACCGCAAGTGTTTGATATTGTTTGTATAATAAACAGATCATGGTTTATTTGAACATTGCACTCATTATTTTTGGCAAACTGGGATCTTATACATCGAAACAAATAGGTTGAACAAAGAGAAAACACGTTAAGAATGTCTCAATTATTAACTGAATTAAATTAATAGTTTGCCCGAGTTTATAACCCCGTTGCTAAAATATAACAGAGCGGCTTATTACTTACAAGCTGATAACAATTACCAGCCGTGAGCCCGAGATATTCGGTGTATGTTTAGGCAGCGCTGGATTAAGGGTCTGCTGGCCTGTAGGCACAATTTAAGTGGCCCGAAAAACACGGTTACCAACTAAAAAATTAGAATTATCAGTGTTACCAAATCATGAAGTGGCCTGATTTTTGACTGGCCTGTAGGCACGTGCCTACTTTGCCTAATGGTTAATCCAGCACTGAGTTTAGGGCTTGGTTTCAAAAACAAAAGTACTTGACCCAGGCCTGACATTACACTTTGCTACATTTGTGTTGTAATTAAACTTTGTATTTGTAACTTTTGGAGCTAAGTTGGCGTTCAAAAAAATCGGGCTTGCCCTAATTTTAGGCTCGCACTTTCGGGTTCCAATTTTTGACCGTTTTCGCAACCCTTTTGCCAATACATGTTCGACTGTGTGGTATGTTGTTGGCATCGTATTTCATAAAATAGTTTATGCTGGAATGTAGTGACGCTTTCGAGCAAAAGGGAACAGGCCGCAAGGAAACGCCAATCATTTTACTGCTGCTTTAACTATTAACAAACCACTTGCCAGAAGAGCTCTATAAACTTAACAAACCACTTGTTGTGCAAATGTCACCTTTTGTTGAAGACTCAGATGTATGCGGATAAGAAACCAAACAAATTGGAAACAAAACCTGAACTCCGAAACTCGACTCCAAACATTTTTTTAATCAAAGATGACATTAGTACAAATGTGGCCGAATGTGAAGTCAGGTTTAATCAAACCCCTTTTACTTAAACCCATCAGCTGTTTCCTGCTTGATGATGTTTTTTTTTTTTGCCCCCCCCCCGCTATCAACTTTATAGAGCTGTACTAACAATTGTATTTTATACCGACGCTTCGACGTCCCATACAGGTCGCCTTCATCAGGGAAAAAAATAACACTGAATGTGCGTAGTACAGTGCACGGTAAGCAAAGGATTTTGCCATTTCAAGTTTATAGCGCTCTTTTGGCAATTGTATTTTTATTCTGACGTTTCGACGTCCTGTACAGGTCGCCTTTATAAGGGTAAATAACATTGAATGCGACTAGTACAGTGCACGATAAACAATAGAAATAATACTTGAACGGAAGCACGTCACAATGCAACGAAACCTCTGTGCGATAACGAATGGTTGGGCCATTAATCTTTGTACAGGAATTCGAAACGTCGGGATTAAAATACAATGGCCGGAAAAGGTCTATAAAGTTGATATTGTGCCTGACGGCGACAACTCATATATTGAGATGTTTTTTTTACTATGTGGTGATAATACATCATCAGTTTCATTTTGCATTTAATTACGATCACATTCTTAACTTGTATAATTTATTCCACAACTTATCATGAACAAACATTAAGTTTCAGTCCAAAGGATTCCGGTTGGACAAAATGAACGCTTACGGAACCCAAATAAGTCATAATCCGTTTATTAGGCGAATACGCGATTAAATATTCGTGGCAAAACAGAAAAGTAGGTTTCAAGTACATTTGTTATCGTAAACAAGACAGGTTTTGGATTATTTTAGTGTTTCTTGGTTGGTGACGTTAATCAGAATAAATCAAGCATGTGCGTTTTTTTTAAATTAGAAAGGAGACATTGTTATCAAAGAAACAAAAGAAACAAATAACTTTTAATACAGTGACATAATTTATAGATGCTGTATTTGAGAAATTTAGATGAAAAAGTTAAAAATTAAAATGTCGATTGTGTTGCAAATAAGTTGTAATATAGTAAGGAGTTTATAGATGCTGTGTTCGTTGCTTTAAAAGTTTGCCAGTAGAAACCCGGAAACGATTGCTCCAATCATAGCAAGGAGGCTTATCTTCACACTGTTTGAGCTGTTGCACCTATCTGCAAACACACACAAAAAGAATTGGTTAATGTGAGTTTTGATTACTGTGAGTTTAATAAGTTAGTAAGAAAGTCCAATATGAGATAAGTAGGCTGAGCTGATCCCCGTTTTGACCCATCAGGCCACATTAGTGCAGCTGGTGACAAGATATAGGCCGTATTGGCCATGTCAACACAACGTGATTGTGGAAGACATCTCATACCAACTCACCGGTTTTACACGACGAAGTGCATACTCCTGCCACACAACCACCAGGTGGTGCTATTCCCATTCCACAACTAAGAACTGTTGCGGTATTTCCTGTGTAATAAAGTGAAGGGTAAAAAATGTAGTAGTCCAATGTGGCGCAATACAACATCTGAAACTTTGCATTAAAATTGTTTCTAATTTGAGATAGTTGTGGGTTATTTGAAGCATAAAATATACACGGAATTGGGCAGCGCGCAAACAAAAATCTAGTTGTTTTGGGTCAACAACGAGTTTTAATGATAAACACGTTTTAAAATCGCACCAAAGCATGTCAAGGTGGATAAATTTATAACCACTAACATCAAATATTATTCCTTATAGATCTGCATAAAACTCATTTTAGAGTTTTTGTATTTGGGAGCCTAAAAAACTATAATAAATGAAAACTAACTTTGTGTACACACCCAAAAGTGTTGTGGCTACTTTCAGGCAAGATTTGCTGAGACTCGGACAATCTTGGAGATATTTTGCAGCCGGTGGACTCTGGCAGTCTGCTTGCACGCCTGTAGCAGAGTCGTACCCACAAGAATAGCACTTGAGAGCATTGCCTGAAACAAAGCACATATATAAAACATGTCCCGCATTTAGTGGCGGTTTTCAATCAGTTCCTCAAAGTAATTGCAGCACGGACTTCAAACCGAACACCGAGTTTATTGCGCGCCGATGTCTGTCTGACGTTGTTTTGCCACATTACGATGTGGTGAAGGTAAAATAAAAAAGGTCCTATCAGTGCAGCTGGTGACAAGAGATAGGTCGTCACTCATACACCACTGGGCATAAACCACAGGGTAAACTGGCTCACAATGGCCAAGCAACTGATTGGGAACCAAAGTGTTGTTGGTTCAGTGACAATATATTAATATAAAACTGTTTACTTTTTATTAGTAGTGATATTTAGGTTGCATTCGTTTTTGTTCCAAACCTTTTCAAATCAAGGAAATTTTTTTTGTACAAAGCAAGATTTTCAAATGCAATTATTTTTTTACATTAATTTTTATTTTTTTGAAACACTGTTTCATGCAAAACGCCATCTTACCTCCCACAAACAAAGCTGCAAAGATTAGAAGGATTTTGCAATTCATTTCTATCGGAATTTCACAACTGTTTTTTTAGGTAACCTACAAATTAAAACAATGCAAAAAGTAAATCAAACACATTTCAAGCGCAGAATATGAATTAAGTTCGAAGGTTTTGATGCATTAACAAGAAGCGTAGCTTGTTGCCAAAAAAATGTAAAACTATAACCAAACTAAAGAGACATGTTGCTCGTTGCTAAAGCCCAGTCTATGACCAACCAAAGCAAGAGTCTATGAACAACTAAAGCAACATTTTTCCAAACTACAATATTTAAAGACTTCAAAAACCGTTACCCGGAAGACGAACGTAAATTCCCTTAACTCCAAAACCCAATGGAATTACCAGGAACTTTCGTATTCTTTTTCGATCAGGAAATTATATGAAACCCTTATTGTTACACACAAGGAAGGAAAACCCAATGTGGTATTCAACTTCAGTTGCTTCTATTAGCTCCTTGCTAATTACGATTTCGTTTAGGAAATTTCCCCAGACCCACATTGTTTCCCACACAAGGAAGCAAAACCCATTGTACTTTACTGTTTGAGCTAGAGATCTACAAAAACAAAACTATAATTAAGTCTGCGTGGACATAATATTTTGTTGAAGTTATATGGAAACATATATTAATGTTTTTCTGACATATAAGTTAGTGGCCAATATGGCCGAACTGTTTGTATCCAATCGCTTTTGGGTTAGAGTTCCAGGCCGTTTTCTTACAACCCTATGGGAAACACTTTTTCGACTGTGTAATATTCTTTGCATCGTATTTCAAGTAATAGTTTATGTTTGAATGTAGTGGTGTTGTTAAGCAAAAGGGAGCAAGCTCTGAGGATACGTCACCTTTTGTTAAAGACACAGGTGTGTGCGGATGAGAATCCAACCGGGCGTAAAATTGGAAACAAAACCTGAAGTCCGAAACTCGACTCAAAACATTTTTTTAATCAAAGGTGACATTGTGACAAATGTGGCCGAATGTGAAATCAGTTTTAATCAAACCCCTTTTATTTAAACCCATCCCCCCCCCCCCTGTTTCCTGCTCGATAAATCAATTAGTTGTAAATAAGTCGCTATCAACTTTACAGAGCTGTGGTGTATGCCCATGGGTGACATCGAACAGAAAAAACACATTTCAAGCGCAGAATACGAATTAAGTTCAAAGGTTTTGATGCATTAACAAGCAGCGTAGCTAATTACCAAAAAAATGTCAAACTATCACCAAACTAAGCAGAAATGTTGCTCGTTGTTAAAGCAAGAGTCTATGAACCCCCCCCCCAGCAACATTTTTCCAAACTGCAATATTTAAAGACTTCAAAAACCGTTATCCGGAAAACGAACGTAAATTCCCTTAACTCCAAAACCCCATTGGATTACCAGGAACTTTCGTATTCTTTTTCGATTATGAAATTGTATGAAACCCTTATTGTTACAAACAAGGAAGCAAAACCCAATGTGGTATTCAACTTCAGTTGCTTCTACTAGCTCCTTGCTAATTACCATTTCGTTTAGGAAATTTTCCAAAACCCAAATTGTTTCCCACACAAGAAAGCAAAAACCACTGTACTTTACTGTTTGAGCCGGGGATCTACAAAAGGGAACAAGCTCTGAGGAAACGTCAACCATTTGTCTGCTTTAACCGGTGGTTCTTAAACTTTTTTTTGTTGCGACGCCCCTGGAAAAGTTTCCTGCACTTGCGACGCACCAGCAAATAAAAGTTAATGAGGAAACTTAATATTAAAGTTGTGTTGATTGATACAACAACAAAAAGCCACGAAACGGAACTATTCTACGACGCCCTTGGAAAATTGAAACGACGAACCAGGGCGTCGCGACGCACAGTTTGGGAACTACTCGCTTTAACTATCAACAAATCACTTGTTGCGCAAACGTCACCTTTTGTTGAAGACTCAGGTTTGTGCGGATGAGAAACTGACCAAACAGGCGTAAAAATTTGTAACAAAAAAGTCCGAAACTCGACTCAAAACATTTTTTTAGTCCAAGATGACATTTGACAAATGTGACCGAATGTGAAGTCTGGTTTATTCAAACCCCTTTTATTTAAAGTTTAGTTTAAATTTTAAACCCATCAGCTGTTTCCTGCTTGATGAATTAATTAGTTGTAATTAAGTCGCTATCAAGTTTATAAAGCTCTTCTGGCAAATGTATTTTTATTCCAACGTTTCGACGTCCTATGCAGGTTGCCTTCTTTAGTGTAAATAACATTGAATGCGCGTAGTGCAGTGTCCCCCCCCCCTTATTCCAACGTTTCGACGTCCTATACAGGTCGTCTTCATCAGGGTAAGTAACATTGAATGCGCGTAGTGCAGTGCACGATGAACAAAGGAAAGAAGCATGGAACGCAAGCACGTCACAACGCAACAATACCACTGCACGATAACGAATGATTGGGCCCATAGGCGCCGAGTATGTGGTGGCGGGCCACTTTGGTTATTTTGGTTTGTTGTATCGGTTTTGCATAAAACATCGTAAAATCTGAAGAAAATCAGGATAGCTTTCGCATAAAAGCAAAAACACGTTCTTTAAAACTACAACCTCTTTTGGTCAGTGTCTTGTTTATGACGCCAAACAATTGTTTGCTAGTCAATGTTTTGCCGCTATTGTGTACAACAGTGGTTCTCAAACTTTTTGGTGTTGCGACGCCTCTGGAAAAGTTTTCTGGACTTGCGACGCACCAGCAAATAAAAGTTAACACGGAAACTTATTATTAAAGTTGTGTTTATTGACACAAAAACAAAAAGCCACGAAACGGAACTATTCTGCGACGCTCATGGATAATTGAAACGACGAACCAGGACGTCGCGACACACAGTTTGAGAACTACTGCTGTACAATGCGGAAGTTTTGTAATTACCACCCCCCCCCCAAGCCACGAAACGGAACTATTTTGCGACGCCCTTGGAAAATTGAAACGGCGAACCAGGGCGTCGCGACGCACAGTTTGAGAACTACTGCTGTACAATGCGGAAGTTTTGTAATTACCGGTTTTCTCAGGTAATATAAGACAACATCAAGAACTTAACTAAACATTTTCCAACGATACTAAACCAACGATTTACGTTACAGCAACGTGTTCAAAAATAAATGTTATTTCACACATTTCGTTTTTATTTATATGACGAAAGTTGCATTCTATAGGAAGTTTGGGCTTTAAAGTTTAGATCTTGAGTATATAACTGTGCTTTTACAGAAATCGTCCTGAACCAACGTGCGCTCCCCCCCCCCCCCCCCCCCCCCCCCCCCCCCCCCCCCCCCCCCCCCCCCCCCCCCCCCCCCCCCCCCCCCCATCAAACGTTAAAGCCGGTACAACATAACGAGTCTTTTATTATTTTTGGGAAATTTCCCACCGGTTAAGAACCACTGCCCCCCCCCCATCAAACGTTAAAGCCGGTACAACATAACGAGTCTTTTATTATTTTTGCATCTTTTATTGCCTAAATAAATTTATTTTATTTCTTGCTTAGAACTGAGGATGCCATTATATCGGCGAAATCGCTATTATTTGTTTACAATACATTGCAACACGAAAAACACAGATTGATTTAGGTGTACTAAATGCTTCAGTTACTAAGTGAAAGTTTAGGTCTTGAGGTTACATGCATTAGTGACGTCATACTTTTCGTGCACGTTGCATTTTTGTAAAACTCGGCGCCTATGATTGGGCCACTAATCTTTGTCTAGGACGTCGAAACGTCGGGATAAAATACAATTACCGGAAAAGCTCTGAAAAACTTGATATTATGCCTGGCAGCGACAACTCATATGCTGAGATGTTTTCTTTACTATTGTGGTGATAATATCTCATTATTTTATTTTACCATTTAATTGAGATCACAATATTAATTTGAATAACTTATGTTGACCACAACCCAACGAGATCAAACATTAAGTTTTAGTCGAAATGATTCCAGTTTGACGAAATGAAGGTTTATGAAACCAAAATAAGTCATAATCCGCTCATTTAAATAGGCTTTAATCCGTTTATTAGGCGAATACACGATTAAATATTTGTGACAAAACTGAAAAGTAGGTTTCAAGTACATTTGTTATCGTAAACAAGACATATTTGGATTATTTTAGTGTTTCTTGGTTGGTGATGTTAATCAGAATAAATCAAGCATGTACGTTTTTTTAAATTAGAAAGGAGACATTATCATAAAAAAAAACAAAAAAAAACAAATAAGTTTTAATACAGTCACATAATTTATAGATGCTGTACAGTATTTGAAAAATTTAGCAGAAAAAGTTAGAAATTAAAATTAAATTGTGTTGTAAATAAGTTGTAATATAGTGAGGTGTTTATAGATGATGTAATCTTTCTTTAATAGTTTGCCAGTAGAAACCCGGAAACGATTGCTCCAATCATAGCGAGGATGCTTATCTTCACACTGTTTGAGCTGTTGCATCCATCTAGAAAAACACAAAAAAGTTAATTTGAGTTTTGATTACTGTGAGTTTGATAAGTTAGTAAGAATAGTCCAATATGAGATAAGTGGGCTGAGCTGATCCCCGTTTTGACCCATAAGACCACATTAGTAAGGCTGGTGACAAGAGATAGTTTTAACGACTGAGCTACGCAGGCTCAGTGGTGAACTCGACCACGTTTGAGCCAATTGTGGTTCCAGCTTCACCCTTTTTGTTATAGGCTTGGGCGCTGAAAACAAATAAAATTGATTGAATCGCAATCACCTCTGCACTGTTGAGGCATGCCTCCTGTATGCTGCACANTGTTGTGGTTGAGTCTGTGTAATAAAGTGAAGGGTAAAAAATGAAGTATTCCAATGTGGCGCAATATAACATCTGAAACTTTGTGTTAAAATTGTTCCTAATTTTTGATAGTTGTGGGTTATTTGAAGCATAAAATATACACGGAATTGGGAAGCGCGCGAACAAAAATCTAATTGTTTTGGGATAAACAACGAGTTTTGATAATTAACACGTTTTTCAATCGCACAACAAAATGTCAAGGAAGATAAATTTAACATCACTAACATCAAATATTATTCCTAGATCTGCAGAAAACTCATTTTTCTGTTTTTATATATGGGGGCCTAAAAACTAAAATAAACAAAAACAACTTTTGTATACACACCCGAAATTGTTGTGGCTACTTTCATCCCCCCCCCCCGTTTTGACCCATAAGACCACATTAGTAAGGCTGGTGACAAGAGATAGGCCGTATTGACCAGTTATGTGACTGAATGCACGTGACTGTGGAAGACATCTCATATCAACTCACCGGTTTTACACGAATAAGTGCATTTTCCTGCCACACAACCATCAGGTGTTGCCCCCCCCCCCTAGATGCTGTACAGTATTTGAAAAATTTAGCAGAAAAAGTTAGAAATTGAAAGTCAATTGTGTTGTAAATAAGTTGTAATATAGTGAGGAGTTAAAGATGCTGTATTCGTTTCTTCAATAGTTTTCCATGAAAAACCCGAAAACGATTGCTCCAATCATAGCGAGGATGCTTATCTTCACACTGTTTGAGTTGTTGTGGAGATCTACAAAAACAAAACCATAATTAGGTCTGTGTGAACATAATGTTTTATAGAAGTTGTATGGAAACATATATTGTCACGTTATTTTTGACATATAGTGGCCAAGATGGCCGAACTGTATGTATTTAACGGCTTCGTGTTCACAAGGTTTTAGGTTCTATTCCTATATCGACAGTTGGGTTTTCCTGTGCACTTTCCGGTTAAAGTTACTGTTTCAGGCCGTTTTCTTGCAACCGTATTGGCAACACCTGTTGGACTTTGTGTCTTCACACTGGGTGGGCCGTTGCATCCATCTGCAAACACAAAAAAGTTAATTTGAGTTTTGATTACTGTAAGTTTGATACGTTTGTAAAAACAGTCCAATATGAGATAAGTAGGCTGACCTAATCCCCTTTTTGACCCATAAGACCACGTTAGTAAGGCTGGTGACAAGAGATAGGTCGTATTGGCCATTTGTGTAACTGAATGCGTGTTTTTTTTCACCAACACATCGTGAGTTTGGAAGACATTTCATATCAACTTACCGGTTTTACACGACGAAGTGCATGCTCCTGCCGCACAACCATCAGGTGTTGCAACACTCATACCACAGCCACGATCTGTTGTGGTTGAGTCTGTGTAATAAAGTGAAGGGTAAAAAATGAAGTATTCCAATGTGGCGCAATATAACATCTGAAACTTTGTATTAAAATTTTTCTAATTTTGATAGTTGTGGGTTATATGAAGCATAAAATATACACGGAATTGGGCAGCGCGCAAACGAAAATCTAGTTGTTTTGGGTTAACAACGAGTTTTGATGATAAACACGTTTTTCAATCGAACAACAAAATGTCAAGGAAGATAAATTTAACATCACTAACATCTGCAGAAATCCTAGATCTGCAGAAAACCCATTTTTCTGTTTTTGTATTTGGGGGCCTAAAAACTAAAATAAACAAAAACAACTTTTGTTTACACACCCGAAATTGTTGTGGCTACTTTCAGGCAAGATTTGATGAGACTCGGACAATCTTGGAGATATTTGGCAGGAACCGGTGAGTTTTCGCAGTCTGATTCTCCACCCATGCGAGCGCTGCAAACGTAGCACTTGATAGCATTGCCTGAAATAAAACACAAATATAAGATATAAGGTCTCATCAGTGCAGCTGGTTACAAGAGATAGGCCATATTTGGGAGGGTAGCCTTTCACTCTAGTTTGTAGGAAGTGACAAGCGATAATGCCATGCTGCACCTATTTTTTTCGATGCCACAACTGAGCATAAACCACAGGGTAAACTGGCTCACAATGGCCAAGCAGCTGATTGGGAACTGAATTGATGTCGGCTCAGTGACAATATATTAATATAAAACTGTTTACTTTCTATTAATAGTGATATTTAGGTAATATTCGTTTTTGTTTAAAAACCTTTTCAAATCAACGAAACATTTTTTGTACAAGTCAAGATTTTTAAATGCAATTATTTTTTTACATTAAATTTTAATTTTTTGAAACACTGTTTCATGAAAAACGCCATCTTACCTCCGACAAACAAAGCTGCAAAGATTAGAATGATTTTGCAATTCATTATTATCGGAATTTCACAACTGTTATTTCAGGTAACCTACAAATTAAAACAATGCAAAAAGTAAATTAAAAACACATTTTAGGCGCAGAATATGAATTAAGTTCATAGGGTTTTGATGCGTTAACAAGCAGCGTAGCTAATTACCAAAAAAAAACTGTCAAACTAGCACCAAACTAATTAGAAATGTTGCTCGTTGTTCAAGCCCAGTCTATGAACGACTAAAGGAACATCTTTCAAACTGCGATGTTTAAACGTTCCAAAAACAGTGAGCCGGAAAACGAACGTGAATTCCCTTAACTTTTAAACCCTATAGAATTTCCATCACCTTTCTTGTTTTTCTAAAACCCAGATTTTTTCACACACGAGAAAGCAAAACCCATTGTTCTCAATTTTCGTTGCTTCTGCTATTTGGCTTCATTCTAATTGCGATTTCGTTTAGGAAATTGCTTAAAAAAACAACCATTGTTTTTACACACGTGAAAGAAAAACCCATTGTACTTCATTGTGTTACTCAACTTTCGTTGCTTCTACTAAACTTAGTCTAACCTTAATTGCAATTTTGTTTAGGAAATTTCCAAAACAACGCGACTCCTGTACGATATTTTAGAACTTGTGACAATGTTTATCAATTTATATTGCTTTGTTAAAATGTAAATTACCGTAAATCTTGGGTAAACCGGATTCGGTTGATCCGAATCTTCGCTAATTTGGATTCGTTTGAACCCAAAAATCTTCGGATTAAACCGAGGTTTACTGCACATTCCATATTTCGTTCCATATTCAAGTCAATAAAATCCCAAAAAAACATTTACAGACAGAAGTAAGGTACCTCACGTGCAAATCATCCACAAACGTTAATAAAAATTAAAAAAAAGTCATAGACAATTTTTTTGTGGTCGGTGATCCAAGATGGAAAAAAATAAAATAATTGGTGAACATGTTGGAGTCAGGCCTGATACTTTCCGGGCTTGCGTTTTAACGACTGAGCTACGCAGGCTCAGTGGTGAACTCGACCACGTTTGAGCCAATTGTGGTTCCAGCTTCACCCTTTTTGTTATAGGCTTGGGCGCTGAAAACAAATAAAATTGATTGAATCGCAATCACCTCTGCACTGTTGAGGCATGCCTCCTGTATGCTGCACATGTCAGCGTTATAAAACGGGATCACCAGTTCGACAATTGAATTCAACTTTTTTGTCAGTCGGTTCTATCACACGAGTCATGTTTTTCAGCCAGTTCTGTTACAAAAAGTCATAAAACTTCGTGAGACGGTTCTCTAGAACCGGTGCGAACCGGCTGAATTCTACCAACGTGCAGGGACAAGTCATAAGGCAGTTCTCAACTCGTTTCGGGCCATAGGCCACCGGCCCAGAAAAAATGATAAAGTGGACCATTTCTTTTTGAAGCAAGATTGAAGTATCCATGCGAAACTACTACTTGGGCTTGAAACATAATTGTTTAAAACCGATTTTCAAGAAATGAAATACAGTTATTAACAGCTAACATTTTGATACTCTTTCAACGTGTAATATGCAATAATCTTTAGTTTATCAACAAATTTAGTGGACGTCCAATGGACCAACCAAAGAGTCATCACGGACACTAGTGGTCCATGAATCACCAGTTGAGAAACACTGCCCTTAAGGAAACGTCAATCATTTTTCTGCTGCTTTAACTACCAACAAACCACCTGCTGGGCATAGGTTACCAGTTGATGACTGGTGTGTTCATACGGATGAGAAACTGACCAAACCCACGTATATCCAGGATATGTGTCCACGTGTAGGATTGTGATTTCCAGGATATTTATGTTCCGCGTCACAACCTGAAAACGTATACAGTTTGCATGAATATATTGTCAGTAAAAGTTGGCCCCCCCCCCTGACCAAACCCACGTATATCCAGGATATGTGTCCACGTGTAGGATTGTAATTTCCAGGATATTTATTTTCCGCGTCACAACCTGAAAACATATACAGTTTACATGAATATATTGTCAGTAAAAGTTGTAAGTTGGCCTGGCAGGCAGGTTCAGGCTTCAGTTTAAATAAAACGGACCTGGATTTGTTGTAATTTCCACTTGTTACTTTGAAAAAATCCCCCCCCCCCTACAGACAGAAGTAAGTTATCTCAAGTGCAAATCATCCACAAAACGTTAATAAAAATTTTAAAAAAGTCATGGACAATCGGTAATCCAAGATGGGACAAGAATAAAATAATTGGTGAACGTATTGCAGTCAGCCATGAATTCTTTCCCGGCTATACCTCGGCGATAAAACAAATAAACTTGATTGAACCACAATCACCGTTGCACTGTTGAGGCATGCCTCCTGTATGCTGCACATGTCAGCGTTGTAAAACGGGGTCACCAGTTCGACAATTGATCAGCCATGGTTACGCACGTACCAGGAATCGGCCATGAATCGTCCGTGCAGACCAGAGGTCACGACATACTCATTCATAAACCACAGTGATTGAATTCAACTTTTTTGTCAGTCGGTTCTATCACACAAGTCATATTTTTCAGCCAGTTCTGTTACAAAAAGTCATAAAACTTCGTGAGACGGTTCTCCAGAGTCGGTGCGAACCGGCTGAATCCTACCAACGTGCAGGGACAAGCCATAAAGCAGTTCTCAACTTGTTTCGGGCCATGGACCACCGGCCCAGAAAAAATAATAACGTGGACCATTTCTTTTGAAGCAAGATTGAAGTATGCGTACGAAACTACTATTTGGGTTGAAACATAATACTTTAAAACCGATTTTCAAGAAGTCATTTATTAACAGCTAACATTTTGATGTTCTTTCAATATGTAATATGCAATCATCTGTAGTTTATCAACAAATTTAGTGGACGTCCTGTGGACCACCCAAAAGACTCATCATTAACCAATAGTGGACCATGAGCCACCAGTTGAGAATCACTGCCCTTGAGGAAACGTCAATCATATTTCTGCTGCTACCAACAAACCACCTGCTGGGCATAGGTTATCCGTTGATGACTGGTGTGTTCATACGGATGAGAAACTGACCAAACCCACGTATATCCAGGATATGTGTCCACGTGTTGGATTGTGATTAACAGAATATTTATTTTCCGCGTCACAAACTGAAAACATATACAGTTTGCATGAATATATTGTCAGTAAAAGTTGTAAGTTGGGCTGCCCCCCCCCCCTGGCTTCAGTTTAAATAAAACGGACCTGGATTTGTCGTAATTTCCACCTGTGTTTTTAATAAAATCGGTTTCAAACCCAAGTTTGGTTTCGCTGGCAGTTCTGCTATTAGTAACATTAGTGATCAATTACATACAATGAAGGTGCTCATTGGGGGACGAATAAGTTATGAGGTGAAAAATAAATGTGGCAAACATGATTTTATTTTTGGATATATTGAGACTTGGAAATTGCAGTTGGACATTTTTTGTAATTATTGCAATTTTGCATTTTCTTCCGAGTAGAAATTATAAGAGATTTTTGTGGGATACAAATAAAAATGAACTGCAAAGTTTTGTTAGTATTTGCAGGTTTGTTTGTTGGAGGTAAGTTCGTATATTGAATTAGGTTTGGGCATATTTTAAAACCCGAGTAAAAAAATCTGTCCGATAAAATATTGTCGAACAAACCAAACGATACTTCCAATTGCAAAATAAAACAAACTATGATAATGTAAAACGCAAAATGAAAACCGAAATGTAATTTCAGTAATTTTATTTCACAGGATGGTTGCAAGGTAATATGTGGTATTGGAACAATGTTGTAAAGTTCAGACCCCCCCCCCTACAACGAAGGTGCTCATTGGGGGACGAATAAGTTATTAAGTGAAAAAAGGCAACTGGCAAAAAAGATATTAAGATATATTGAGACTTGGAAATTGTAGCCCCCCCCCCTCTGGCTTCAGTTTAAATGAAACGAACCTGGATTAGTTGTAAATTCCACTTGTTATTTGGAGAAAATCGGTTTCAAACCCAAGTTTGGTTTCGCTTACAAATCTGCTATTAGTGACATTTTGCATTTTGAGTAAAATTTAATTTTGCATTTTGAGTAAAATTTATAATTTTGCATTTTGAGTAAAATTTATAAAGAAATTTTGTGGGATACAAATAAAAATGAACTGTAAAGTTTTGTTAGTATTTGCAGCTTTGTTTGTTGGAGGTAAGTTCGTATATTGAATTAGGTTTGGGCATATTTTAAAACCCGAGTAAAAAAAGCTGTCCGATAAAGTATTGTCGAACAAACCAAACGATACTTCCAATTGCAGAATAAAACAAACTATGATAATTTAAAACGCAAAATGAAAACCGAAATGTAATTTTAGTAATTTTATTTCACAGAATGGTTGCAAGGTAATATGCGGTATTGGAACAATGTTGTATAGTTCAGGCAGTACAATAAGATCGAAAGCCACGTTGTTATGCCTTATATGGGCACATGCTTCAATCAGCGCTTCCTGAGTCGGGTTAAAGACTTTCGATGTCAAAATGACTCATGGCTTTACAATTAAATACAAATAATAACACTGAAAATTTGGCTGGTTAAACAATTGGTGGCTTTATTTGTTCTAAAACCCTTACAGCCAAGTGCTTATGTTGCTCAAATATTATTCCGTCTCTTGCTTGTTTTATTACAGGCAATGCAATTAAGTGCTACGATTGCGCATACAACTCAGTGGTGGGATCCGACTGCAAGAGTGCACCCATTCCCGAACAATACGTGACTGAATGCGCTTCTACAGAAACAACTTGCCTTAAAGCTGTTGTTGAATCAGCAGGTGATGACGTTTGACTGCTTGGTTTTTCGTGTTATAAACGGCAACAATATTGCAATAATTTGTTTGTTTTGTCTTTATTTCTGTTCCTTGACGTATTTGTGTGACGTATAGTGTGACGTATAGTGTGGCGTATTTGTGTGACGTATAGTGTGACGTATAGTGTGACGTATTTGTGTGACGTAAACATGATTAGAATAAGTTAAAGTTTTGCAAATCCAAAACTTGCCAAAAAAACAAAAAACAATCTTCCATTTTGCAGGTAATAAAGCTGATATTCGTTATATTTTACTTAAACCATCCGAAGTTTTAATAACAACGCTCTGAAAATGACAAAAGTGTTTTGTGTGACCATATCATCCCCCTCTCTGTATTGAACAGGTTCGACAGTGATATCTCGCAGTTGTGGCTTCGGCGGTGGTGTAAATGGATGCGTGTTTGGAGCATGCTCATACTCTTGCACGACTGGTGAGTGGAAGTGGTTTAAGAACTGATATACAACTCACGTTGGTGGCGATATAAACCTCATGATCGGACGAAGTCTGCTTTATTCTGATTCTTGGTGAGCGGACAATGCCTGAATGTATTAAGAGTCTGTCGCCGAGTCAGAGCTGTAAATACGCCAGGAACTGGAGCTCAACCCCCCCCCCTTTCGTGTTATAAACGGCAACAATATTGCAATAATTTGTTTGTTTTGTTTATTTTTGTACCTTGACGTATTTGTGTGACGTATTTGTGTGACGTATAGTGTGACGTATAGTGTGGCGTATAGTGTGACGTATAGTGTGGCGTATAGTGTGGCGTATAGTGTGACGTATTTGTGTGAAGTATAGTGTGATGTGTTTGTGAGATGTCTTTGTGAGATGTGTTTGTGTGACGTATTCGTGTAATGTATTTGTGTGACGTATTTGTGTGACGTAAACATGATTAGAATAAGTTAAAGTTTTGCAAATCCAAAACTCGCCAAAAAACAATCTTTTATTTTGCAGGTAATAAAGCTGATATTCGTTATATTTTACTTAAACCATCCGAAGTTTTAATAACAACGCCCTGAAAATAACAAAAGTGTTTTGTGCGACCATATCATCCCCCTCTCTGTATTAAACAGGTACGACAGTGATATCTCGCAGTTGTGGCTTCGGCGGTGGTGTTAATGGATGCGTGCTTGGAGCATGCTCATACTCTTGCACGACTGGTGAGTGGAAGTGGTTTAATAACTGATAAACAACTCACGTTGGTGGCGATATAAACCTCATGACCGGACGAAGTCTGCTTTATTCTGATCCTTGGTGAAAGGACAATGCCTGAATGCTTTATGAGTCCGTCGCCGAGTCAGAGCTGTAAATACGCCAGGAACTGGAGCTCGAAACCCGGCCCAAACCCGAATCGCTTTTGGGAAAGTCGTTTAGGCCCGAAAGTTTGAATAACAGGCGTATACATTAACGCCTCAGAAAAGAATATGACAACAAACACACAATTGGTCTTGAACAAGGCGTTTTAGGGCTGTTTGACATTAGGTCAGGTCCAGAAACTGGCTACTTAGCTCGCGAAATATTTTTTAAATGCTGACACAAAGTGTAAAGTCAGGCCCGAATCGAGCGCTGGAGCTACTAACACTGAGCTTGGGCTGGCCGCCGACCTGAGAACTTCTGGTAAGTGGCGCAAAAGAGCATAGGCGTTCATGGTGCTGTTGCAGCAATTTGGGTTTATGGTAAGAATAATTGCAGAGTCAAAATTATTTTCACACAGACCTAATTATAGTTTTGTAACCCCCCCCCCCCCCCCCCCCCCCCCCCCCCCCCCCCCCCCCCCCCCCCCCCCCCCCCCCCCCCCCCCCCCCCCCATCCTCGCTATGATTGGAGCAATCGTTTCCGGGTTTCTACTGGCAAATTATTGAGAGGACAAATCCCACCACCTGTATATTTTGTCACTCTATTATATTGTTTCTTTACTGAGTGCAAATGCCCGAAAAAAAACACACACTCACCTAAATATTTCTTATCCGGATCAATCACTCCACTATTTTTTCTCAACCGGGGTTCTAAACCACTTTTGAGGGGTTCAAGAAAAGTTTAATTGGTGTCAAAAATCTCCAACAACTTGGATATCTTCTGATTGATTTCTTTGTGACAATTTTATGTTTCTAGCTCTGCAATGGCTTATTTATCTGAAAAACAAAGACCAAATCCTACTATAGTATTTTGCATTACTGTGTGTTACTCAGTAATCTAAATCTTTGTAAATCTAAATCATTACTGTGTGTTACTCAGTAATCTAAATCTAAGTTTAGACAGGGTTGCCATCGACACGGATACCAAAAGGACAAAACATTATAAGTTTACGTAAAACAAAGCAAGACGTTTTTAAACAAATCTTTGCATTTATACGAACCATGTCATATTTTTTTCCAAACATAATCTTTTCCAGCAATTCCTTGTTTGTAGAAAATACTAATACTTACAGCATCTCACGATAGCTTATCTGGCCTAGGTTTACTTTCAATTTTTGCAGGGATTTCACTTGTTTTTTGTTAAAAATAAGACAAAATAAGGACTCAAGTTAAAAACAAGGACAATAAATTTTACTAAGACATTGCCCTTTAAAATAAGGACAAACTTTAGAATTAAGGACGGTATATATCCCTGTAAGGATAGTTAACTAAAAGTTAAAAACACACAGTCAACAAAATCATACTGGATTAAACTGGAGGAAACAAAATGAAAGGGTTATAAGCGGAGAAGGTTCAAGTGAGAACACTCTACACGACGGAGGCCCCCCCCCCTACTTGTTGCGGGGATTTGACTTGTTTTTGTTAAAAATAAGACAAAATGAGGACTCAAGTATCAAACAAGGACATTAGAAATAAGGACTATAAATTTTTCTAAGACGTTTCTTCTAAGGCTCCTTAAAATAAGAAGTAACCTTAGAAATGAGGACTGTATGGCAACCGGGAGATAGGTAGAGTGGTGGGAGGATTTATCCGGTTCGCACCGGTTCTATAGAAGCGTCTCACGAAATTTTATGAGATTAGCAAACCAGTGAGCATTACTGGTTACTGGCAATGAACTTTTTGTAACAAAATNATTTTATGAGATTAGCAAACCAGTGAGCATTACTGGTTACTGGCAATGAGCTTTTTGTAACAAAATCAGCTGAAAAATATGACTTTCGTGATAAAACCGGCTGACAAAAATTTGAATTCCACCACTGGATAGGCCTAAAAGTTAAAAACACGAAGGCAACAAAACCCACTTGGATAGAACTGGAGGAAAAGGTTATGAGCGGAGCAGAATCAAGTAAGGGCACGCGACACGGCGGGGGTGTCAGCCTCATGTAGGTGGTAGAGCTAGTAATACAGGAACTCACAACTATGACTCAGCATCTATTGTCACCGGAAACGCCTATGCTCCGTTGCGCTATCTGCCGGATCTCTCCAAACCGGCGTGTTGTGAGCTGCGTTAGTAGTTCTACCCATGTTAGAAATGCTTGTTTTGTGAAAGAGGACCGTGTTGACGCCATGTGGTGGATTGAATACAAAACTTCCTGTTGGTGTTTTTACGTGAAGAAAACTTCTTAACGGACCTACACTTCCCGGGTTTGTATCTTCCACTTGTAGGTTGTGATTTCCGCAAGTTTGTTTTCTGCGTTACAAAGTCACATGAGTTAACGGAAATGATGATTATAAAAGTGTTCAACGTACAGGTAGATTGAATGATAATAATTATTGTCTTGTTTTAGTTGGCAGAACGGTTAAGACTATGATACACGGATAAGCTTTTAGTGTTTCCTTGTATGTTAGCAAGGTGAAGTTTGGGAAACGCATTGTTCTATTTTATAATCCTATGAAATTCGTTTTTTAACAGCAATTGTGAAAGAAATACATTACAAGTAACAATGATTTGTAAAACATTGATTTTCTTGGCAACTTTGTTTGCTGGAGGTGAGTGAACACGTATCAAGTTGTTTTGTGTAAAATGGCTGTTTAAATCGCGTGTTTAATGGGTAATAACGAAGTTTAAGAAAAGATTTAATACTTTTCAAAAACCCAAGGTAAAAACAATCAAATTGACTACCGAATTTCATGACAAATAAAGTTTGCTAGTTTCTAAATAAAAAAAGTTTGCAAATTTCTAAATATTTCTTACTGAAACTTTTTTAGAAAAAATAATGTGCAAGATATAAAATAAATGAAAGTTACTCATTAATTATATCGTTAAAGCTAAAAGGTTTACTCACGTGGTGTGCTTTATATGTGTTTTTAATTCCAGGCAATGCACTTCAGTGCTACAACTGTACGTACAGCACCATTCTTAAAGACTCCCAATCCGACTGCCAAAGCGCACCTATTCCTGAAAACTATCTCCTAAATTGTAGCAGTTCCCTTACTGCTTGTGTTAAAGTAGTCGTCGAAGTAGTAGGTGTGTATGCCAGAGTTGCAAGTCGGGCCGGATTCGGGTTCGGGCCGGGTTCGGGCTTAGGTATTTGTGAGAAAACGGGCTTAAAACGGGCCTGACTTTACGTTCCGTATCCGCCATTTTTTTAAATAAAATCACTCAGCTAAGTGACTCAGCATCTATTGTCACCGGAAACGCCTATGCTCCGTTGCGCTATCTGCCGGATCTCTCCAAACCGGCGTGTTGTGAGCTGCGTTAGTAGTTCTACCCATGTTAGAAATGCTTGTTTTGTGAAAGAGGACCGTGTTGACGCCATGTGGTGGATTGAATACAAAACTTCCTGTTGGTGTTTTTACGTGAAGAAAACTTCTTAACGGACCTACACTTCCCGGGTTTGTATCTTCCACTTGTAGGTTGTGATTTCCGCAAGTTTGTTTTCTGCGTTACAAAGTCACATGAGTTAACGGAAATGATGATTATAAAAGTGTTCAACGTACAGGTAGATTGANTAGGGTGCCGCAAGCTATTTATCTCTTTGATAGGGTGCCGCAAGGTCAAAAAGGTAGGAAACCACTGCTATAAGGTTTTATTAGTGCAGCTGGTGACGCAAGATAGGCCATATTGGATAGTGTAGCCATGTAACAGCACTCCAGTTTGTTAGATGCCACAGGTTGGAAAGCCATGCCTCCATCATAGTTCGAAACAGTGTGCACTGTCTGCAACTTATCATCTATTGGCTTGATGCCTTTGCTGTCAAAATATATTTTTGGCATTTAAATGCAATATTTTAACTCTTCAAATTATTGTACAGGGACGACCACCATAGTTCGCAGTTGTGGACCGCCACTCGATGGTTGTTTGGGATCTGGAGCGTGTAGATATTCCTGTAAAACCGGTAGGTGGATCTAAGATATTTTGCGCAAACAGGATATGTGGGTGGAAACCTGGCCACGTGTTGTAGGATGAGGTTATACGAGTTTGAGTGTAGGCATCATAAGCGAATGACAAATGTTTTCAAAACACGCACACACCTACGTGTTGTCATACAAGTATATAAAATAAATGAACTTTACTGACATATTATACTTACTTTTCTCGCCTTATTACGCCTTAAGAAATTTATCTTGCAAGATATGCCTGATGAAGGCGTCTTGAAACGGACGTCGAAACGTCGATTGTTTACAATAAAACTGATAAATGAGCATTACTCGGTGCTACATTATGCCTGGTAGCAATAGCCTATTTCATATTATACTCACATTAACCCAATCGTTTTTGTGTTTGCAGATGGATGCAACAGCTCAAGCAGTGTGAAGATAAGCATCCTCGCATTGATTGGAGCAATCGTTTCCGTTGTTTCACTAGCAAACTTCTGAACGGTCAAGGTCCACCACCTATACATTAAATCAACCTGTTAAATTTTTCACTTATTACTTTTTACCCCAAAAAAACTTTTAAGAGGGTCACAAGAATAGTCTGATTTAGTGTCACATAAAAACACCTAAAAACGACTGATTTTTTTCCTATGTTTCAAGTTTAACAGTTGTCTTCTCTTAAAAAAGGCAGACACGCTTTTCACGAATTGACGTTTGATCGTAAATATATACGTGGCACAATCTGGTTGGTTCTTATATGTTTAAAGTTCCGCAATAAATCAGAAAATTCCAAAATGTGGGTATTTGTGTTACGCCTTTTCTTTGTTCTGCTGCAATAACGGGCTGTCAGTACCCAATTAAAACTTTTTTTGGGAAAATTTGGTTATGGCTTTAAAACTAGTATTTGCTTACAATTCTGATCTATAACGCGCATTGGACTGTGTGACTGTGACCCGTACAAGGTATTACGTCGCGATTGTGGCAACGTTTGGTTTCCATAATCTTATAACTTATATATGTTGTTGTTGTTGTTGTCGTACGAATGAGGAAAGGAAACAAGGAACAGAGATTGTGAAACATCAAATATTTAATTGTGTTTGCTTATTACCCTATTCATTAATTTGTATTCGACTTGTTGTGAAATAAAATTTTACATTAATCTTCTTGCGACAACCAGGAACAGAAACCAATAACATAAATCATTTAAATGCGCTTACTTATTACTTTATTCATTAATTTGCATTCGACAAGGTGATTTATAGTTAAATTAAATTTTACATCAATCTTGTGGCAATATACGCGCTCTAACTTTGGATTTTGTCCATATATGGTTGTTGCGCTTAATTGCGGACCAATTAGGAATATAAAGAAACATCAATCATTTAATTGGTTTCGTACTTTAGAATTAAGCTAACACTTCAAGGTGACATTGTGGCCGAATGTGAAGTCAGATTTAATCAAACCACTTTTATTTGAACCCATAAGCTGTTTCCTTCTTGATGATGGTTTTGTTGTAATCAAGTCGCTATCAACTTTATAGAGCTGTACTAACAATTGTATTTTATACCGACGTTTCGACGTCTCATACAGGTCGCCTTCACCAGGGAAAAAAATAACACTGAATGCGACTAGAACAGTGTACTATAAACCAGTGCTTCCCAAGCTTTTTCAGCTCACGGCCCACTTTTCAAAAAAAAAATTTTTGGCGGACCACCGTTTAATATTGCGATAAAATCACAATGGAAAAAACAACTAAAATTAAGAAAGAAAAATAATAACCGCACAAGCAATACTTTTGTTAATGTGAAGCCTCAGCTTGCTGGTTTGACATGACGAGATCAAGTCGGAAATTATTGGGAGAAAGACTGTTTCGTGTCTTCGATTTCGTTATAGTTACTAATACAAGTAGTGTTGTGATGCGACAATTGCAGTCTATGACGTAACAATTGAAGTTTGTTTGTGTGATAAAGCTTTGTTTAACGTGAAATCTTAAGCGGCTTTCATAGTAACTAATATTTTATTTTAGAAAAATATAGTTAAACTTGAAAGCACGTTCACACAAACTGTGTAACTTTTGTGAACTGTGTAACTTTTTGGTATGGTAAAAGTTTGAAAAGCTTCGCGGCCCACCAGAAAGAACGTCGCGGACCACCAGTGGGCCGCGGCCCACCGGTTGGGAAGCGCTGCTATAAACAATAGAAAAAATACTTTAACGGAAGCACGTCACAATGCAACGAAACCTCTGTGCGATAACGAATGGTTGGGCCATTAATCTTTGTGTAGGAATTCGAAACGTCGGGATATAAATGCAATTGCCGGAAGAGCTCTATCAATTCGATATTATGCCTGACGGCGACAACCCATATATTGAGATGTTTTCTTTACTATTGTGGTGATAATACCTCACCAGTTTATTTCAGTATTTAATTGAGATTACATTTTTAACTTGTATAATTTATGTTGACCACAACCCATCATGATCAAACATTAAGTTTCAACCCAACTAATTCCAGTTTGACGAAATGAACGCTTACAAAGCTCAAATAGGCCATAATCCGTTTATTAGGTGAACACGCGTTTTAATATTTGTTGTGAAACAGAAAAGTAGGGTTTAAGTACATCTGTTATGGTAAACAAGACACATTTCGATTATTTTCGTGTTTCTTAGTTGGTGATGTTAATCAGAATAAAATCAAGCATGTGCGTTTTTTTAAATTAGAAAAGAGAAATTATTATCAAAGAATACAGTGACCTAATTTATAGATGCTGTATTTGAAAAGTTTAGCTGAAAAGTTAGAAATTAAAATTCAATTGTGTTGTAGATAAGTTGTAATATAGTGAGGTGTTTATAGATGCTGTATTCTTTCTTTAAAACTTTGCCAGCAGAAACCCAGAAACGATTGCTCCAATCATAGCAAGGATGCTTATCTTCACACTGTTTGGGGGGGGGGCTTCACACTGGGTGGGCCGTTGCATCTATCGGCAAACACAAAAAAGTTAATTTGAATTTTGATTACTGTGAGTTTAATAAGTTAGTAAGAATAGTCCAATATGAGATATTGAGCTGATCCCCGTTTTGACCCATTAGGCCACTTTAGTGAGGCTGGTGACAAGAGATATAGGCCGTATTGGCCAGTTATGTAACTGAATGCGTGGTCAGTTTTCACCAACACGTCGTGACTGTGGAAGACATCTCATATCAACTTACCGGTTTTACACGACGAAGTGCATATTCCTGCAGCACAACTACCAGTTATTGCTCCTCCCACTCCACAACTACGAACTGTTGTGGTTCAGCCTGTTTAATAAAGTTAAGGGTAAAAAATGTAGCATTCCAATGTGGTACAACACAACATCTGAAACTTTGTATTAAAATCGTTCCTAATTTTTGATAGTTGTGGGTTATGTATTTGAAACATAAAATATACACGGAATTGGGCACAACGAGTTTTGATGATAAACACATTTTAAAATCGCACAACAGCATGTCAAGGTGAATCAATTTATAACCACTAACATCAAATATTATTCCGTATAGATCTGCAGAAAACTCATTTTTCTGTTTTTGTATTTGGGGGCCTAA